>SNQJ01S0224913.1:0-14739 GCA_010110895.2 Picea sitchensis
CTCCATGTCTAGGACCTATGGGCCTCGAGACATAATCTCCTTAGTTATCCCTAAACTGGGGGATAACAGGTAGAAAGGGGGATTCATGTCCCTTGGCCGTTCGAGATACATAGTGTTCAAGATGATGGGAGTATCTTCCTTCTTAGTTGGCCCCTGTAACACTTTCAAAATTTCCCGTTTCACATAATGGATCTTACACATCTTTGTCACTGGGACTGTCATATTCCGTTTTCCAAACATACTTGCAACATTTAAATTTAACTGAATATTGTCTATAGGAGTTGGCTTAGGAAGCAACTCATGTATTGGAGGTGGAGACGGTGGAGCCACCTTCTCTGCTAATGGAAGAGGAATGTCAGGCTGCAATGGAGGGGCTAAAGCTTTATTCCTTCTGGTGTAAGTCAAATATTCCCTCTTCCTTGATTCCTTCTTTTGATCATCTGTCAACTGATTCAAGGCTCGGAGTCTCCCCTCTTTTTCTCCTCATGTTTTGGCTTCATTGATTTGTTCTTGAGTGACTTGCTCCTCTTGGAAAACATAGATCATATCCATGAAGTTCATATTGTCGGAAGAGTCTTCATCTCATCGGGGGCATTCATTTTCTCTGTGAGGTTCTTGGCATGGAAGGCACCAAGCTTCTATGTCAACTTCCCCAACTGGTTTCAAAGTTTCTGGGGCCTCTGCCTCTTGTTGAGGCCTTGGTTCCCAACCTGTAGCATCTCTCTGCTGCCTGGTAAACTGAGGTCTAGGAGCAAATTGATTTCTCTCCACAGTGGTCAAACAAACCATAATATGATTTTGCACCTGGGTGAGCTGAGTAATCATCTGATCTATTTTCCGAGTCAAAAGGGCAATCAGATCAGGGGCACTGTTGTTGGAAACCTTAGTTTTTGCTTCTACCTTGACACAAGGGTACTTAAAAGGTTCCTTAGCCTTCTTATGGAGTAAAAATTTATGCAACAATAACTAAGTCAAAACCCTTAGAGTGGTAGCAATTTAGGGCTCTAGGGTTTCACTAGTTACTACATCAATTAATGAAAATCTTGTCAAATAAAAAGTAAGAAAGTAACAACTTAGGTTTTTTACTTCAAACATTAAATACACCTTGCAATTTCATAATCTTGTATGTTCAAATAAAACCATACAATAAACAGATTTCACTTACTTGCACCAAGAATAATCATGAGAATACCATGCAAGATCACCATAAAACTTCCAAAATTGATCCAAGTTGCAAAATTCAGCCTTAAAAACAACAGTGGTGCCTCACAATTTCAGCCAATAACCCTAATAGGACGCAAATTTCAGACCTCTTGTCTCCAAGGACAAGTTGTTATGTCAAAATGAGAGTAATTTATGTTTATTTATACAAAATTTTCACCTTTAATTATTTTTCAGGTAAAAATCAAGGCCGACCTGGCCAATTTACAACAAAATTCAATTTTGACATAAATAAAATTAATTTGCAACTAGAAACACTTCCAATTGTGATGTCATGCCCCTCTAGGGTGACGTTGAGCCCCATAAGTGAAACGTTGGGCTACAAAAGTGGGGTTCTTGGCCCTCTAGAATCCCCAAATGATGCCCACATGTGCCATCAGGCTCACAAATGCCTCCAAAAATGAAACCCTAGCTCTGGGTTACATCTAGGGCTATGATGGTGACATCCAGGGCCCTCAAGGGATAACATCCATGTGGGAAGAGCAAGGTCCCCTGGGTCTAGGTTTGCTAGGGTGCCTCCAAAGGCAACGTTCTTCTTTCTCTCGGTGAAAGTCTTCAATTTCTTTCTACCCTTGGTTGGGGTTTCAACATCCATTTGTGGGCTTTAAGCCCCCATGAAGGTTTGAGCTAATTATTCCCTCATGTGTACCTGTCCATCGAGCAAGGTCCCGCAGCAATAAGTACGTCCTCCAGGGATTCATAAGTCACAAGGATCATAGCATGTAAATCACATCCAATAATTAAATTACCCAAATATGTGCATCAAACCCCCCTTAACCCAGACAAATTCTCAAAGACGTTATGCAATTAGACAAGTTAGGTTTGGAGAAGGTCTCAGGGTGTCCTATTGGGCTAACATCTCGTAAGTTTGGGACATTTCCCAGGTGGGGTCTAATCCAAGTCATGTAAGTGTATGAGGTGGCATGGGGTGCATGTAATAACAGGGAAATGTAAAGTCTTACCTGTGGGTGCCTTTGTAGAGGGCGAGCTGCACCTTTTCATAAATGTAATTGTTTCCTAGCCCATTCATTGCCTTTTATTCTTAGCTTTATTTCTTTTGATCTTTTTCTATTGTGCTTCAAGGGAATAGTTGAGGGCCACTGTCCTGGCTTGATGACCAGAGGTGACAGCGTTGTCCACAAACATTTCACGGAAATGAGAAGGATGGCTTGTGATGAGACCCCCTTTCTCTTGACTATGCCACCAAGAGCCACTAGCTTGGTTTGGTGTCCAGATAGATGGTAGTGTCATACCGCTACATGCCCATGGTCATTGTTATCCACCAAAGTTGCACTATGGTGAATTTCCGCTGAGCCGCCAAAGATTGAACATTATTGTTCAAAATTCAGAAGTTCAGAAATTCAGCCGGTCTAAAAGACCACCTGGTTACTACGGATTGCTACATTTTCCATAAAAATTGTAATAAGGGTGTTGGCATGATGAATTTGTAAAGGTCTTAGCCACCTCAATTCCCTAGCGTGAGTTATACTCTGGGTGTTTTTTCACTTACTAATTATGTTTTGCCGCTTTAGAACTGCAATTTATAATTTATGAGTTTCCTCAATCCTCCAATTTGGAGTATATGCTCATGGTTGGGGCTTGAGCATGGATCTAAGCTAGTGTCTGATGTGTAT
The DNA here is from genome assembly GCA_010110895.2 of Picea sitchensis. Taxonomy (NCBI): domain Eukaryota; kingdom Viridiplantae; phylum Streptophyta; class Pinopsida; order Pinales; family Pinaceae; genus Picea; species Picea sitchensis. The sequence continues at coordinate 2,856 of SNQJ01S0224913.1, forward strand.
TACCATGCCAAACATCCTCCTGGAGTCTTATGGAAATGAATTAAGTCCCCCCTAGGATTTTAATTTTTCGATTAATTAAAAAATTGCTAGAATTAGGCAATTTTTAATTAAAAATAAAGATACATTAAAAAGTGGTATTGGGCACCAAATAGGCCATGGGGATGCTCATTTTGGACCTAGAGCACCCATGTACCTAATTATCCACTTACTTGGTGGAGTGGTGATTTCATCACTTAATTTTGATTTACCCTCAAAACCAAAAAGTGCATTTTAATTCAATAAAATCAATAAAGTGAAAATAAAAGAATAAAGGGGACAAATTTGGAGAGAAATTAATTGCAAAGTCAATCAAGAGTCAAAGGGGACAAGATCAAACTAATTGGGAGTTGATTGATCCCATATCATTTAAGATTTGAGCACATGGGAATAAAAGAGGTGCGCCCCTCTTGGAGAGGGTAAAGCCCTCTTGAAGTGGCAGCCTATGGTGAGGGGAAGTGGTGCCCTCTCCTTTGGAGTTGATTGATTTGACACTTGTTTGATTGATTGGGAGAAGTGGCACACTTGTTCTTCCACTTGGCAGCCCATACCTTAACATGTGGTGCGCCCTCCTTCACATGGAGCCCATAAGCCCTCCTTTATTATAAATAAAGGAGCTCTTCCTCTCATTTGTTAGTTGGAACTTTTGGAAGAAAGCTCTTGTATAAGCTTGCTATTGTAATACTCTTTCTACTTTTGGGAGACTAATAAAAGTCAAGACTTTGGAAGTCAAATTGGTGGATTGGCCAAGTGTGTTGATGCTATATTAACGAGGTGATATCATTTCATTGTTTACTACTTTGATTTTTTTGGTTATTGTGGCCTTGGTAGAAGTATTATTACTCAATAGGGTAAGATTGCTAAAGCTAGTTTGATTAGTAATCTTTCTATCTATTTACTTGAGTGGTTTAAATACAATATATGTTTTGTTTAACAAATTGTGTTTTAAGATTGCTCTTGTAGGGGATACCATTTTCTAACCTTGTTTGTAGGCAATTGAAGTGATTAAATCTGAAATTGGAAAGAGGATAGTCTAACTTGACTCTTCATTTTCTCCAAATATTTGAAGAAGATCCCTCCATATTTCACCAAAGAAGGACTCCATTTTGCCCAACACATTCCAAAGTGCAAGTTGCTTCTTCTCTCCTTCTCATTTATAAAAAAAAACAATTTCTTGGTTACCTGGTTACTTGGTTCCTCTAATGCAAAGAAGAAATCTGTTATCAAAGTCATAATTTAATTTGCATCTATTATTTGTCTAAATCTATCAAGTTCCTAATCTTTATATCTCACAAAAATAGATTCGGCAAAGTCTTAAAGCAAATTTTAGCTAGTTTAATTCAATTTTAAAGGCTGAAAATTGTTTACCTTAAAAGATCTTTCAAAGTTATATTTGGTAGTTAAAGAAAGTACCTCTGTTTTTATTTTATATAACAGCAACAAAAAGATCCCTAAGAAACTAGCTCTTTAGCTTGAATTTCCTTAGTTAAAATATTGCCGAAAAGTGCTAAATTTACTTAGAATTTTTGGAGTTTCATAAATGACTTAAGCACTTCTAAAGTGTTTTTGGGCATCTTTATTTTGTTTGCTTGCTGTTTTGTGCGGGTTGGTGAACAGATAGAAGGAAGTTTTGTCCGTTTTGGGCGGATTATGGGCATCCGGGACCCTCGGAGGCCATTTTTGACTTCATGGTGCTTTGTAAATTATTGTAAAAGCTTGTGAGCCCTATTGATGCTCTAAGTCATCCCAATCAGCATTGTACAAAGTCATAATAAAATGAGCAGGGCTACAAGCCCCTGCTCTTAAACCAGTGGTGTTGTGGTGATTTTGTCATTTTGCATAATTTGTTAGCTTGGGAACTTGGTACCTTTTACTTAGTAGAACAGTAATGGTTAGATTAGATTTCAAATTCAGTATTTCAATTTGGCAAATGCGCGAGATCCCCTCGTGACCTCGAAGGGCACGGTCGTGATGGACTTAGTAATTGAACATTTCGCTATCTTCCACATCGACAGTCCCCTCGGGCGAGCCTCAGAGGCACAGTCAGTATGGACTTAGTGATTAGTTCACACTTTATATTTTGCATAAAATAAGTAAATTCCCTGTTCGCGGTTTGTTTCTGACCCTTCTAGTTGTGAGCTTGTCTCGATCGGCTGGGGTAAGTTCATACATACTGCGCGGTCAGTGGTTGATAGATCTAATTAGGACAAACCCCGAGTTGATGAATTTGATGTAGGCTTAGAGTGACACGAGAGTAAAGTGAGACCTCTCGGGACTCGACTTCCCACCCGTTTTGGACATCCGACACTTTAAGTGGGCTTCTTGGTGAGACCATTTGGGTTTGGTAAGGTTCTCCGCAGTTTCCAAGCAAAATTAACCTCAGGAGGCCCAAACCCTTCACTAATTGAACTTTAATTTACATAATACAAAACACCACGAACTACATTGCCCAGAGCTCTCTTTAAAGGCCTGTTGGTCTCAATCATTTACAAGCAGCAAAGCCACGGGCTTCACATTTTATAATTTGATTATATGTTGATATAGGCGTAAACTTACTTTTCTTTCCTTGTTTTCTTATCCTTTGATGCAAGTTAGATTTGATTATATATTTATATAAGTGTTGAATGAATATTTATGTTTATTTTGGTTAAATGGTTAATGAGTTGAAGAAACAATAAGCTCCTAGATTTAATTTTCTTATACTTAGCAAAAGCCTTAGTATATTTGTTGGGACTACCCCTTAGCCCGTAGCTAGGAGTTGGCCTAGAGCCGGAGGTTGAAGTTGGTAGCGGTACCTTAACTTTCTCCACTTGCCCCCAAGGACACACGATTAGTTGAAGATTTCTTCCACGTCCCAAAGGTGTGTATAAAGTGACAGCGATCATAATAGGCCAACTTGTGATGAGACCCCTATCCATCAACTAATACCATGAGTGTTCATGTTATCACCGGGTCCCTTTTCTTCGCAGGAAGCATTTTATTTCTTTCTTGTGTGATCCCTTGGTGAAGCATCTTGAAGGTTTCAACATTTAGTTTTAACTTTTTTCAGTACTTTTACCCTCTGGGCCTTTAGCCCCTTCTTTCCTGGAAGGTAATAGTTGAGAACTCTTGTCTGGCTTGATGACTAGAATTGACAATTTATCCACAAACATTTCGAGAAATAGAAGGATGGCTCGTGCTAGAAGGGAATAGTTGAGGGCCCTTGTCCTGGCGGTATTTGAAGACAGCGTTATCCCACCGACATTTCGCATAAATGAAGGATGGCTGCATTGATGGGGACCCTTTGTCTTGACTATACCAAGAGCCACTAGCTAGTTTGGTGCCCGGATAGATGGTAGTGTCATATGGCTACATGCCCATGGTCATAATAGGTCAACTTGTGATGAGACCCTATCCATCAACTAATACCTTTGAGTATTTATATTTATCTTATGGGTCCCCTTTTCTTCTTGAAGCTTTTCATGGCTTTCTTGGGGATCCTTGGGAAAAACATATCAATGTTTGAACTTGGATTTTAACTTTTCCGGGGACTTTTACCCTAAGACGCTAGCCCCACTCTCCATGAGGTAAGGTACAACCCTTCCCTAGTGTAGCCAATCCAATGCCCAAATAAGGATAGGGGAGATGAAAGAAATAAAGATGGAAAATGGTAAGAATGGAGTGAACGGACGATGACTCTTTCCTGAGGATACACCTGGTGGCAACCCATACTAAAGAAATCAACTTGCAGGGCACCTGTCACCCTCAGGTATGAACTAGGCAAAGAGGAATAATAATTTCAAGCAAATGTCATGAATTGAAGAAGGGATTCAATACAACATATTCAAGTGCTTCAAAATCAAAGTGACACATACCAACTCATTACCCGGACTCATTACATAATGGAGCAAGATTATAGATTACTCTAGGACTAGGCTGGTGGGATGGATCTTGTTGTTGGTGATAAGTGGGCTGCTGTTGATGATGAAAGGGGCCCTCACGGGGCCATGCCCAAAGTTATGCGGCTCTCGCCTCCATGTCTAGGACTGTGGGCCTCAAGGCGTGATATCATAGTTATCCCTAGGCTAGGGATAGCAGGTACCTTCTTGTTTAATGGAATTATGGCACCAAGGGATGAACCCTCGTCCAAAACTAGTTATGCCTGGGGAGGCACTTTACAATGGAAAAGGAAAAGGTTGCTAATAAAGCTGGCGAGGAAATGGTGTATCATATAAAAGAGTTATTTAAAATGCGTAGAAGAACTAGCCCTTGAGGAGGAATAAATTCTTGAGGGACAGATATGTGAAGAAATCCACCAAGAAGATCCCGATGAGGATCTGGACAAGAATTTTGATGAAGATGAAGTGCTTATACTTGCCCTTCCATTTAATGAAGACATCCAAACCTCCCAGTTCCTCCTACACATCAAGAGAAAAATCTTGATGATGCTATTCCATGATTTTTGGAAGTGTTATACATGCAGTTTGTAGATGCAAGTAGGCTAAATATTAGTAGGATCAATGAAACATGAACCTATCCCACCAATGTCACCACAATGGGAAGCTCCTTTTTTATTTAGTGAGATGAGCCGAAGGCGTCCTTGGTAGCTTTGGGGTTTTGAAGGGCAAGGCTAAACATTTTAAGAAAAATTTCCCCTCACAGTTACGCCAATTAGATGATTACCGGCTAAACACCCAATAATAGGTTATAACCAAAGAAAAGAAAAGCATTTTCTTGAGACAACACAACAAGTAGACTAATACATGCAATCTTGGTTAGTACTTCATAAATCAATGACTATCCCGATATTCAATATAGCGGTTTAAAAGTAAATATTGATAAATAATGTTTGCAAAATGGCAATGACAAATATGTCACTTGTCAATAGATACAAAAATGATACGGCATCTAAACCAATCAATACTTAGTCTAATAAATGCCTCAACTACCATTCAATTGCTTATAAAGTCAAATTTTGCTGCATCAAGATGAAATAACCAGGGTGATGTCATTCTGAGTTAGTGAAGTTGGGAGTTAGTTTAGTTAGGGTTTCAGTTTAAAGAAGTTTGAGAGTGTTTGTATTTGATTCTAAAAGCTTCAATCTTTGGAGAATTTTGGAATAGGTGCCTTAGGGTTAAATGGAGTGAGAAAGTGAAGGATGCACAAGTTGAAGGGGCCGAGATTCCAAAGGACTAGAGGAAAATGTTTCAAGGTGTTGCTAGCCGAGGGCACACTCAAGATGAACCCTAGGGGAGAGGAAGCTCCTTTCCGAGGTGTTGCAAAAGCAAGGCCTAGATGCTCTCTCCTCCCTTCTGGAAAACGGCTATTTCAGGATAGAGCACAAGCAGGAACAAAGGAGGCTTAAGAGGGAGAGTGTTGTTAGCGACCAGGATCTTCTTCAAACCCCTAGGGAAGCGACCCTAGGTGTAGATAGCAGGGCTGGGAATACCCTCTCTTGAGTCAAAATAGTGCGGCTAGCATAAAGGAAGAAGGAAAATGAGTGTAGCTATGGCTGGGCTCTCTCTTTCCCTCTTCAATGGCTTAAGTCTTCTCTATCAGGGGACATGAGACAACGTTCTTGTAGACATACTTAGGGTTTTAATTCAACAAATTTATAAGCAATATGCAAAATTTAAACTTGGCCAATAAGACGTTTGTAGGAAAAAACACTTACAATTCATGAAGAAGAAATAACCATGCAAACCTAGTTGTAAACCCAACCCTTCCGAAACACCATAAATGCCAAAATCTCTTCCTTCAACAAGTGTGCATCACTAGTTCGGCCAAAAAACCCAATAAAACAAATGGCCTACTATGGTGAGTTATAATTGAAGATCAAAATGAGAGTCAAAACCCTAAACATATAGTATTATCAATGACCTAATTTAATCTCTTCCTTCAACAAGTGTGCCTCACTTAAAGAGTAGAAATACCAAAGTATGGTGCTAAAATCATACCTCACTATGAGTGAGTGATAATTTATTATCAAAATGAGAGTCAAAACCCTAAACATATAGTGTATCAATGACCTAATTTTAGGTCATAAAAAACTAGAACACATAATGTCAAAATCATATTGTTTTTACATTAAATGTCAAATCAAAACCCTAATTGAGTTGCAAAGAAGGTAAAAGCCCATTTAAGGGAGGCGTTAGCCCTTTCTGGGGAAAATGAGACACCAAGGAGAAAAAAACGTTAGCCCCCCAAGGGACTCTCCAACATACTACCGTGCCGCTGCTGATTTGCCTCAAAAGCATCAGAGGCTGGTTGTCCAGCCTGAGGCTGGACTGCTGAAAAGGGGTCGTTCCCCTAGGCTAGTCTAACTGGAGTGCCTCACGATGGAGCGTCCTCTTCCTTTAGAGTTGCAAAAGCCACGATCCATCTCCATCCTGTCTCTACCGCCTGATGAGATCTCAGCATCCATCTGGTCATCTCCCCATGTGTACATGTCCATCGGGAAAGGTCCTGTAAAGACAAACATGTACGCCCTCCATGGGTTCATATGTCATAGGGATCATAACAATGTTAATCACATCTCATCATGAATATTATTTAAACACTTCTATGCATAAAAGCCCTAATACATTAGTCAATAGCTCAAAAGACATTACAAAAACCTATATAATACAAGGTGGAGAGAAAAAGGCAAGGCGTCCTATTGTGCTAGTGTCCAAAAGAAAAGGGAGAAAGTTTCCACGAAGATTTCATCCAAGCCATGTAAGTGAAATGATGTGGCTAGGGGATGTCGGACATGTGAGTGCAGTGAGGGCCAAGGATGCATAATGTTATCGATGGGTGCCTTTGTAGAAGGCGACTGTACCTTTCATGGATGCATTTTTCCAAAACCCGTTCTTGCCTTTATTCTTTTTATTTGCTTTTTTCTTCTTCTTTTCTTTTTTATTCAAAGGCTAACGGAGGACATTGCCTTGGCATGGTGAACAAAACTGACAGTGTTACCCACAAGAACTTTCACATAGATGAGAAGGTTGGCTGATTGATGGAACCCCCTTTTCCTTGTAAAGGTCTTTGCCACGGTGTGGTAACCAGGATAGGTGGCAATGTCGCTTGGTACCCATGAACCCTAATGAACCATTGATGAGACCTAATATCCTCGACTAGGTCTTGTTTGTTATTCCGGGTCCCTCTTTGACGCTGGCGAGAGGCCTTTTGTCTTCTCAGGATGCGGTAGAACATCTCAGTTTCTGTTTTGAGCTTTTGTCTTTTACGGTAGCACATACGGGCCTTTAGCCCCTTCTTCCAAAAAAGTAAGGTGCAGTTCTGAAATAGGTCAACACAATGCCTAGACAAGGGGAATGAGACAGATGAACGGGATATAAGATGGAAAAATGATAAAATGATGGGAGCGGATGATGGATTTTTCAGAAATCCCCAGTGGAAAACCAAGACCCATGGGCGCGGGCTTGCTAGGAACCCAATCCAATTTCCCCAGGCATGGTCATGTAGGCCTAATGTAAGATCCAAGCAAATTGTTAGAGATAAAAGGAACAATATGCATATATTTAAAGGATTCAATAATCAAAAGTGACACATAACATGACACATGGACCAATTACCTCATGGAGCAAGAACCTCTTTGTACGAGACCGAAGCGATGGTGATGGATATTTATTCAGCTGTTGACAAGACAGAGTTGATGGAAGAAGAAAGGATGGGCCTTCAGCGATTCATGCTCAGTCAATCCTGCTCTCGGTGCTCCATGTCTAGGACTTGTGGGCCTCGACACATGATCTCCTAGTTATCCCTAAAATGGGGACGTAGGAAGTGAAGAAGTGATAGAGGATCCCTTGGATGCAACAAAACCTTTGGAAAAATGAAAAATAGTACATGTAGGGATCAAGCCTCTTCTAATGAAGAGGCGATGGAGGAGAATGTACATAAAGAGAAAGAAGAATTTACGACGAGGTGCAATATGTTGAAAATCCTCATGAGACATCGTTATCTTTTATCCCACTCGATAAAGTTGAGGTTGTTCATCCTTACTCTCCTCTGAAGTTTGTAATGTTCCCAGCAGTTGATTGGAACATAGGGTTTTAATGGAGTTTTTTATCTGCGTTTTCTGGTTGAGGTGTTTTGCTTTTCATATTGATTTACCGAATCACGATAGGTTGTCTTTGGGGTTTATAATGATGAGTTATTTGTGTGTTTTACAACAAATAGGCAATATAAAGATATACTCAACAATATGAAAGACAAATAGCACAAGATATAGCTACAAATGCCTCGGATCTGATTTTATTTATAATGTCCCGGTACGACCTCATATAAAATGGAGCAGATCGGAATACATATAAGAGAATAGATGTATGGTTGATATTGCCTCCGGTGTAGAAAGATGAAGATATAGGCTTCAAAAATCCTCCAGTCATTACCATAGATGTAGAAGTGATGTATACAAGGCAATGCGCCCCTCACTCGCTGTAGCAAATGAAGAAATAGACCTCCAAGGATATGGCCTCTAATCAACTGAAACCAGGTGCCAGAAACTGTAGATCGGGGTTAGAGAAACCCTCTGATGAACCTCTAAGCTATTGGGAGTGATCTCCCACTCCAACTGACAAGATCTACTATGCACAGTGCGCCTTCTTGAAGAGAATCACACCCTCCTAATTGATAGGATGAATGGCCTGATGAATCCACTCAAACACTATTGTAAAAAGGCGTTATAGTGATGGCTAACAACCCTGGAGTGAGATCTACTGAGACTTTGGTCACCTCTGAGCAAATCAAACTGCTCTCTCAAGATGGTGTGCTGAACTTTGAAAACCTTCAACAATATGCCACGCACTCCAAAATGTCCTGTGATTTGAATATAAGCCGATTTAGAATGGCGAGGGAGGGATATTTTACCTCTGTGACCAAGCTTGGACGAGGTTGGGTGGGATCTTTCACCATGGTTTGCAGATCCTCTAGGTTTTGTTCAGGTCAAAACCCTCAAAACCCCCAAGTGCATGGGCTCTCTAGCAAGCTAGACATTAAATTGATAAACAACATAATGAGAGAATAGAGACCCTTGCCTCTATTTTATCCTTCATGCTCACCTTGCCCCTCCAAAGTCACTTTCATTTTATTAATTAATTAATCTTTTTACCCCTAAAAAGTGATTTATCTATCCTTATGGCTTCTCCGGCCATTGTAAGTCACTTCTCATCATCTAATATTGTATTTCTCTTCCTCCCAATTATGATGATTTATTACACTAAGAGGTTCCTCAAGTATTATGCCCAATATGACCTTCTTAATTGAATTTAATTAAAATATAACCATTAATTGATGGTGGTAGCAAGCAAAGCCAATTTGTGCAGAATGGATCTTGATGATCAAATATGATGAATGATGCAAGTCGGACCCAATAAAAACCCCTCAATATCTCATGAACTCACTGTCACCCATGCAGCTACTCTGGTCTGTATAACACTTTGTAATATAATAATGTCTAAAATGGGGACATTACAATCCTCCTATAGAATATTGCTTTTCCTCAAGCAATAACTAAATAAACCTGTATGTGATACCAGGATCCCATATCCACACAGTGTGACCTATAGTAAGCTCTCCTCAAAACATGGCTCCTCCAAGTGCTCACCATACATTGATACTTAATCGCCGATGGAGTGGGATGATCGTGTGCACCAATGCTCGATTAAAAGCTGGCCAGCCTGGGATATAAGCCGTCCGACCTAGAACTACCAAGCACTCCAGTCACGGTCCTGTGAGATGATAATTAGGTGCCTAAATCACTCCACAGAATATTGCTTTTCCTCAAGCAGCCACGCTAAAATCACTGGCAATGTGATACCTGGGTCCCATATCTACCTGTGTGACCTATAGTAAGCTCTCCTCAAAACCCCTTGGCCCTCAAGTTCTACTTACTTTGATACCCAGTAGCGTTGCATTTAGGATGATGGTCAAAGCATTTGGCTTGGCCTGGGATAAACCCCGTCAAACTCTGGACTACTGCTCAATCCACGGATCCCACTATCAGGTAGTGTTGTTCACAATGGAAGTATAGTCATGGCAAGCCATCAACACCATGGTGTTTGGGGCCAACCAATAGAACAAGTAAATACAATATCCATCAATCAAGGAGTCTCTCACATAAACTCATCTCCCAACTATTGTCTCTGTAGAAGCCAGACCCTCGTCCCACCAAGAAGATGATTTGTTGATATATATGATCCTCAACCAAGGATATCCATTCTGCCACAAAACATACTCATCTTGAGTTGCTCTCAAGTTCCCTAAACAATGGAAGGAACCAATCATGCAAGTCTCTGAAACCCTCATGCACTCTAGAAGAGCACCAAATCCTGCATCACATAATTCCGAGGGTTCCATACCAAGTATCTCAAATCCTACTAAGCTGTAAACCTCTGTGAAGTATGTTGTGTCATGTTGTCTGTCCTGTCAGCTAAGCAAACACCTTGAAAATCCACCTTTGCTACCCTCTGGGATAGTGCCAAAACCGTATATGATGTCCATCCTACTATATATCTCCTAGTGCCCGGTGGGAAGAGCTGCCATACTCTCCCCAACTTCGGCCTTGAAACAAGGGTAGCTCAGAGTCGCTGACTTGACTTGTGATGTTGAAGCCAAATATGCCTCCATGTGTCTCATGACTTCATCATCATCAAAGATCCCCCAAGGAAAATCTCTCTCTGACCTACTGATGAGTCCCGAAATGGCCAAGTTGTCCAACCATATGTATATCATGTACGGTCCTCAATATCCCGACCTTGTTTGTGACCATACCTCCTGCCAACTGAACTAATAGACCTCATTAGAAACATTTGTCCATCTTTGCTCCCGAACCTCACCTTGATGAGACTCTGAACCTGTATCCACCTCTGGAACATGCCTACACGTCCCATTCAGGGTGCTCTTCATCATACCTATCTTGTTGTATGTAATAAAGTCACTCCTATCAGGAGGTCTCTGCCTATTGACTCTCAATGTCCCCTGGCCTTGTCTATCTCCCCTTGTGTTGTTGTCAATGATGAAAGTATCGAGAAAGGCTATCATATATCTGCCTCTAGTGCCCCAGGGTGGAGAGAAGCTACCATACTCTCCCAACTCAGCACTGAAACAAGGGTAGCTACAGAGTCATGACTTGACTTGTGATGTTGAAATACCAAACATGCCCCCATGTGTCTCATGACTTCATCATCATCAAAGATCCCCCAAGGAAAATCTCTCTCTGTCCTGCTGACGAGTCCTGAAATGGCCAAGTTGTCCAACCATAGGTATATCATGTATGGTCTCCAATATCCCCGACACTGTTTGTTGCGACCATACCTCCTGCCAACTGAACTCATAGACCTCATTAGAAACATTTGTCCATCTTTGCTCCCGAACCTCACCTTGCTGAGACTCTGAACCTGTATCCATCACTGGAACATACTCTGTCCCATTGCTGAGGGTGCTCTTCATCATGCCTATCCTGTTGTATGCAATAAAGTCACTTCTATCAGGAGGCCTCTGCCTATCGAATCTCCATGTCCCCTGGCCTTGTCTATCTCCCCTTGTGTTGTTGTCAATGATGAAAATATCGAGAACGACTAACAGAAATAATTGCAATCATCTGAAGGCCTGTGAAGTATCATATGCTTTGGTCAATCCCAAGGACTTGACCAAAAGCTCATCTACTGGTACGCAGGATGAATAATCTCTTGTACTCATCACCAAACTCAAACCATCGGGTACAACCGTCGGTAACTCCGCAACCTGTTGGTCAATCACTCTCCCTCCATCATAACTCATATAGTTACTACTACTGTGAAGGAGATCTCCCAGAACCATGTACTGCTGCAAGGGGGAGAAATTTTCATGCTCTACTAAGTACATCTCCTTC
>SNQJ01S0224914.1:0-22990 GCA_010110895.2 Picea sitchensis
GTGTTTGAAAGAAACAACCATAACACTTTGCGTTCACTATGTAGCCAACAATTTAGGGATTGGGATGTCCTCTTTTGGATTTGACATGTGATCAATTTTATCACATGAAATCATGATGCATTTGATTATTTTTTTATTGGAAAATGTTTCTTCATGCACTACTAGTTTGAAAAAGTAACTATGAAATAACAACTTTCCAAATATGTCTATGATTTTTTTGGTATTTTCCTCATATTCATATAACTTCTTAGCAGATATGCGTATAAGTTGTTTTGCGGCTTCTTGGAATGCAATAACATTGATTTTTCTTGTTCGGTCTTCAATGCTAAACTGGAAAATGTATCTTTATTTAGATTAAAAAACATGTTGATTACACCTTTGGCAATTCCAAAAACCATCCTCAATAGGTGTGAGTTTTTTTTTTCACTTTCGGTCTTTAAATGTAAGTGGGTATGCAACATGCCAACGATTTTTTGCATTTAAAGAAGCAATAGTTTCCTCAACCAAAATGAATGTAGGGTTTGTACCTTTGCCAATTCCCTCATTTTCTATGTCAGCTAAGTATTTTTGAATAGAAGAGTTCCCGCCTAGAGCTCCATGTGAAGATAATGAGTGACAAGCTATATTTTTTAAAGGGTTGTCAAACTAGTTTCTCAAATCTTGGTCTTCTTCGAGAATAGGATTGATGGAAATTTGGGATGTGAAGGTTGTAGTAATTGATATCCTATTAAAGGCAATTACTTTTCCATCTTTGAGAGCAATTATTGGAAAGTATTTGAGATAGAATATTGTTCTATATTATGTTTACTACATAAGAACCCCCATAATGTGACCTATATACTATACCCTGACATGTCCTTTAGTTGGAGGGTTCTCTTATGCATCTATGCTCCATTATTTCTCATGATGGTTGCTAAAGGGATAATGGAGATAGAAATTCCAATAATATCAACTATACATTTGTTGACTAAAGTTGGTACCATATTAATAGGAGTGAACACAAAGTTTTGGTTTTATATTGAGTGATCATCCTCTAAAAAAGTTTCAATGGTCGAGGTAATATCTAAAGTTATTTTCCAATCATTTTTTAAATGATTGAATTCTTTGTTTCCAAGCTTGATGTACTCTTTTGAGATGATGTAAACTTTGCCATTGTGTATGGAAGGATGGAAGTTTGTCTCTTTTATGTTGAAGTATGTAATGTTTATTTCACCATTTTTTGCATCAATCACATCGAAGCTAAATTACTTTGAATTTTAGATTATTCCACCCGTTGCTCTTGGACCGACATCCAATGTGACCATGTTGGGCCAAGTAATGGCCTTACATATCTCCAACATGAGTATTTCCAGACCATTCCCAGGTGAAGTCACAAATTTCCAGGCCCTCCGTTTTCTCGACATCTCTAATAACTTTCTCACTGGAAGCCTCCCCTCCAACATATCAAAATTGAGGAACTTAGAGGTTCTTGATGTCTTTTACAACAATTTTTCAGGGGCATTTCCACTGGATGTGAGCCATCTAGTCAAACTCAACTATCTTTCCATCTAGTGAAGCTCAACTAACTTGATCTCGGAGAAAATTTCTTTTTGGGCAACATTCCTGGTGAGTATGGAAAGATAACACATTTAGAATATCTTTCATTGTATGGTAATACTTTGGGTGGAAGAATGATCAGGGGATCAAATTTTGCTCAAATTTTCAAAGTGCTCGGAATGCGACGAAACCAGTGCCATTGCATTTGTCTCGTCTTTCTGATTCCGACGGTATATTTACTTTTTCAAACGGGTTCCATATGGAGAAGATATCGCGTTATGTTCATCAAGTCAAACAGGCAAAATTTTGGTGCTGACCGTACAGTCCGTACAGTCTGACGTGGCAGGACCGTATAGACCATACAGATGATGTGGCAACATCTGGTTGGTTGACAGTTGTCGAATCAGGAAGTGACACATGTTCTTTGGTGTCAAATGGTATGAGGACACGTGGCCCAATCCATGGGCACCACGTGTCACTCGTTATTTGGATTGTAATTTGCTATGTAAAATTTTATGGGTCTGTGGGGGTCGAACCCCGGACCTCACCACCAGTGTAATACCTTAACAAAGTTCCCATGACCATTACGCCCATGCTATGTTTCTTACCATATAATGGCTCGCATTATATTTAAAGTTGCATGTTTGTATATTGGGCGGGGGGTCGGGCCGGGGCTTAGCCTCGACCCATGGTCGTGTTGCTTTTACATATGACCACCATGTATATATATGGTTGCGCGCGGTTGTAACAGTTGGTGCAAGGTTTAATATAGCCCGTGGTCCTTTGCACTATTGCCATGTGACCCTAATCCGGAGCGTGGGGAGGTTACACCCGTTGTAACCATTAAACTACTTTTGCCATGCGGGTGGTCACATGACTCGCCATATGCCCAGGTGCCTAGGCAGTTAGGGGTTGGCGCACCCTTAACCATCCTACGGTTTGCATCATTGGCACGGGTGCACCCGGTGCTGGGTTTTCATGCTATTAATTGCGTGTGACCCAGGTTCAAACAACAGGGGTGCAAATTGTAGATGCAGAGACAACAAGCTAGAAGGGGAAGACTTCCAGGAGGCCTAACTTCTTCATTTTTTGACCGATTGAGGTGCCGAAAGATCCCAGACAGGGGTTTTGGGACGTTCTGGAGACATTGGAGCAGTAGTTTTGTCAGTTTGAGCATTGTAAGGTATTTTTTTGATCACTTTGAGCAATTAATAATAATGATCCATTGGAAGCTGGACCAGGAGATGTAGCCCAAGAGAGGGGTGAACTCCTTTATCAAATTGTTGTGTTTATGTGCTTATGTTCATTGATTATGTTGTTGTCTATGTGTATTTTGTATGAGTAATTCCTTAATCTATGTGTTGCAAACTGATCCATTTTCTTTAAACACATAACATTTACATTGCAAATAATTTCAAGTATTTCAAGTCTTCTTCATTTTTAGATCAAGTTGGTATCAGAGCACTAGTTTTTGAAGACTTGATTGTTTGCAAGTTTTGTTTCTGATGCTCACAAGGTTGAAATTAATAATAATGATCCATTGAAGTCGGACTGTGAGATGGGGCCCAAGAGAGGGACACTATTGATGAGAGATCTATTTGAGACTGACCATAATCGACTGAGAACCATCATAGCATTGATTGATTTGGCTGACCACTGATGGAGAGGGAAGCATATTCATTCACCGCAGTGGAGAGGCACTCACCAAGCATGGCTCATGCGTAAAGTCATGAACGTGTTCCTTCCGAAGAAGAAGATCTCAAACGGCTGCTGGAGATGAGAGAGATGATGGGAAGATCTTGATGAAAGGAACATATTGTCGCAAGGTGAAGGCTCCAACCCTTCAATGCATAAGGGAGGCGGTGTGACAAGACTCCGCATGGAAAATGGAGGAAGGGAAAGCCTCTCCACCACCCCTCTCCCTCCATCATCATCTCTTTCTACCAACAAACATCTCCCAATTCTCCAAGTGGGCATGGTAAAACTCCTTCGAAATTCCTTCATTAAAGCTTGATATAAAATTTGAATTGCCAATATACAAATGGAGAAGTTAATGCCGAAAAGCTAGATAATTGGATAAATCAAATTGAAGTATAATATCAGGAAAAAAAAAATTCAAAGATGATGAAACCAAAATTCAACTCTGTCAATAAGATTAGATGGTTCAACACTCCCATTTGGTGGGAATCTAAGACCGTGAGGAAAATGAAAAGCATAAAAAAAATTTGCTTTCTTGGAATGATTTCATTATAGCAATTAAAAACAATTTTATCCATTGGCATATACAAACAAAAGGCAACTATGGAATGGCGTAATTTTAGACAAGCTTTAAAGGACAGAATAAATAAAGATTTACTCAGAATTTAGGAGAAGAGATTTGGTTTTGGAGTTGATTTGTCTTCACAAAACACATTGCTCAAATATATTGGTGCTATATAGTTATTTGAGACATAATTGCATCATGTTTAATCCTTCAATCTAGATGAAGTTTGTGCACAGGCTACTACCTAGAAGGTGGGAAGGAATGATACTCATGAGGGTCAGCTGAATACCTCATCCATGGAGAGACAAGGGGAAGAAAGGTTCAAAGGCACAAGCATAGAAATGTTGTCATGAAGAGAAAGAGGGTAGTTCATAAACATTGTTCAAAAATATGGCCATGATGAAGACTCATTGTTGGAAGCTTCATCCCCACATAGAAGCACCTTCAAAAGTTTGGCAACAACAACAAAGGAAGCCAAAGACCCGCGCGTAATCGCTCAAAGAAGATTTGGGTTCGATCTGTGTGATGAAACTAAGATCAATGGCCCATGGGTTACCAAGGTAATGGCCCTAGTCAGTAAGTACCCAGCTCTTCTAAGTGGCAATGCTAATGTCAATGTAACTCAACAAGAGAAAAAATGAGAATTGAACTTTTCATATAAGGGTTGTTTCAAAACACAATTAAGATAGACACATTATTTGATTCTCGATCACAAGCAAACCTTATTCAAGAGACCTAAGAAACTTAAGGAAACAAGTCCACATCCTAAGCCATACCCTCTCATGGTTGATATGTGATAATGCTAAGTTACAAGTAAACTGTGAAATGTGTTCCTAGGGCTCTGCTGCAAACCGCAAATTTCATTTGATGAGGTAGAGCTTGATGTGATCTCGCTGATATATGGGGTATTGTGTTGGGAAGCCCATATTTGTACATAGGAAAGCTATTTTCTAAATGCCGAAATAAGTATCATTTGTTTAAAGATGGGGTTGAGTACATTTCATTAGAGCCATTATTCACATCAATCATCAACCTTTGCAATAATTTCAATCAGTACTAAAGCTACAACAAGTTAGGCACTCTGTTGATGGGTTTCTGTTAGTTTCCATTTGGTTATCGTGTATAAGAAGGCATTTCTTTTAACAAATTGCTGATATATTTCATTCCATTATTAGTAAGCCCCAATTATTCTTGCTAAAACCTATAATGCATGAAAGCTATGGAACAATATGCTTTAGATAATGAATTTAAGGAAGTAAGGAAACTCTTTGTGCCACTCTAACCATGTTGAAGAATTGACTATCATGTGCATAATAATTTCTTGTATCATCTTGGAAAGTTGTATTCCATGGAGAGAATCAACATCATAAGGGAAGAACATTCCTCTCTTATTGTCATCATTTTGTGAAGCAAGACAAAGGCTAATTTGGTGCAAGCATGCATCACACTAGCCCAAGATGAATGAAAGTGTTCCGCGATATATTCGAGGATGTTCATTATGTGCAACAAGTAAACCTAGTAATTGAAAGTTAGGTTTGTTAATCTAACTTCCACCCTACTCAATCTTGGGAAAGCATTTCCATGGATTTTGTTTGGTGGTTTACCCATGTTGAGACAAGGTCTTGATTATCTTTATGTTGTGGTTGATCGCTTTAGTAAGATGTGTATTTTGATGCCCTTGTACTAAGAAAGTAACAAATGTAACAAATCCATTACAGCTTGTTTTTTCAAAATGTTTGGGGTGCATTTTGGATTAGTTCTAAGTCCATTATTTCTGATACGGATTCTCGATTTGTTGGAAGTTTTGGTCGAGTTTATGGGCACTCGCGAACACCAAACTTAAAAAGAGTACGCCTTTCATCCACGTATTTATTTGGTCGCATTGTGAGGTGGTGGGACCGTACGGGCTGGTGTATCTTCATGCTTATTGCGCCAGTTAATTCCAAACTTTGGGATGAACATTCACACTACATTCAACATGATTACAACCAGGCTAAGACCCTTCAACGCAAACGCCACCATTTGAGGCATGTTTGGCTATTTTCCCAAGTCGCCTTTTAGATTTTATCTTTGGAAAGATATTGTCGCCGATGGTCAATATGACATTGATAAGCAGAGAAGTTCATTGAAATTACCAATACATCAAGTGGTGCGTGATAGCCAGTATATCGCCAAGTACAAGACGAGACATTACAAGCATTGTGTTGATCACAGCTTCCAAGTTGAGATGAAGTTTCATCTTTACATCGCTAGCGTGAGAGGCTTAAAGGAGAAGGTAAAAAGTTGAAACCAATTCTATATGGTCCATTCAAGATTGTTGACAAGATTGGTACAATGCTTTTCGTTTAGATTTACCTCCTTATATGCGACAGCGCTTGTTAATGTTGAGAATTTGAAGTTGGTTGAGCTCCATTGATCGATGATCAGTGAGAGCACGCTCAAATTCCCTTCTATCGGGAGCGATTTTTCCGTGAGTATCCGGATAAAACTCAGAAGACACCATCCTTGATAGGAGGATGCTAACTTCGAAACGAGGAAATGGGAGTATTTTGGCGAAGTTGGTCTTAAAGGGATGAATCCAAGCAAAGCCAAGTGGATTGAGGTTGGAAGGGTGAGGGAACTATACCCCTCATCTTCACATAGACTGGAGAATACCCTTTGAGGTCTAAAAGCTCCTAAATGGGAGGTGCGGATCGGGATCAAATTTGCTCAAATTTTCAAAGTGCTCTAATGTGACGTAAACTAGTTTCATTAAGGCCTGCCTCATCTTCTTTGATTCGCCATATTTACTTTGTCAACCAAATTGCATGAGCAGAAGATATCGCTCTATCTGGCCAAGCAAAATAAGCAAAAATTTTGCGTCGATTGCATGTACCGGGACAACCGCATTACCGGCGGCGCGTGACCGCCCGTATCGCATTTGATGACACTCCAAAACATCCGCTGGTCGACGCTTTGTTGAATCACCGAAGGACACATGTCCTTTGCGTGGCAATGAAGGAGGGACACGCGGCCCAAGGGCCATGTGTCACTTGTTGTTTGGATTGTAATTTGCTATGTAAATTGTATGGGTCTGTGGGAGTTGAACCCCGGACCTCACCACCAGTGTAAAGCCTTTGCAAAAAAGTTCCCATGACCATTTCCATGCTATGTTGCTTACCCATATAATGGTCTACATTTCCATTTTAAAGCTGTATTGCTCTGTGGCGACCGGCGAAGTCTGCCCTGCTTCAGGCCCTACCTACGGTCGGGTTGCTTTTACATATGACCACCGTATATATATGGTCATACAAGGACAATCTGCTGGCACCTGGTTTAATATAGCCCTGGTCCTTTCACTACTTCCATGTGACCTAATGCGAGCAACGGGAGGTTACAATCTGCTGTATCCATTAAACTACTTTTTTCCATGCGATATCGTACACTCCGCCATATGCCCTGTGCCCAGGCTTGTTAGGGTCGGGTGCACCCTTTAACCTTCCTACTGGGCTTGCACCATTGGCGCAGGTGCTCTGTTGTTTGGTTTTCACTGCCACTGCGCGAGCCAGTTCAAACAAATGTGCAAATTGTAGATGCAGACAAATAAGCTAAGAGGGAGACTTCCAGAGGCCTAACTTCTTCATTTTTCATCAATTGAGGTGTCAAAAGAGCCTAGACAGGGATTTTGGGACGCTCTCAAGCCATTGGAGCGGGCCATTTGTCGGGCTTGAGCATTGTAAGGTATGTTTTTGAGCACTTTGAGCAATTAATAATAATGATCCATTGGAAGTCGGGACTGTGAGATGTAGCCCAAGAGAGGGGTGAACTCCTTATCAAATTGTTGCTTCTCGAGGTTCTTATGTTCATTGATTATGTCGCCGTTTATGTGTATTTTTCATGAGTAATTCCTTAATCTATGTAAGGTAAACCCATCCATTTTCTTTTAAACACATAACATTTACATTGCAAATAATTTCAAGTATTTCAAGTCTCTTCATTTTTAGATCAAAGAATACCAAGACATTAACTTGGAAATCTGGGGAACCTGAAAATACTTTATTTAGGCTTCTACAATTGCTACAATGTATTCTATGGAGGTATTCCTCCAGAGATAGGAAATTTGAGCAAGCTTGTGGAACTCGATATGTTTGGTTGTGGCATTAGTGGTGTACTTCCTTCTAAGCTTGGTGGTCTGAAAAGTCTTGTTGCAATGTATTTGTATAATAATAGAATCACCGACGTTATTCCTCCTCAACTGGGTCATCTTGCGAGAAAAGCGACGTGGTGGTTCTTTTTCTATTCTTTTTGTTCATCAATTTTCATATGTTGCAATTGAATTTTACACCATGCTCTTTGTTGTTCACCTTTTTATGTTCTTCGATCTTTCTTTTGTTGATTATTCATGTATTCTAACTTGTCCTCTTTATGTCTTCTAACACGTTCTCATGTTTGTCATCATTGTGAGAGAACATGATAGTGTGAATTGTTGTATCTCAATTGTAATTGAACTCTTACACAAATCACATTGTCCAATTAAACGACATATTCCCTTTATTTATTATTCATCTATTAAGCAACCTCCTGTAAGAATAAAAAAATCAATTTACTACTTTCTGAAATCAATGCAATAAACACTAAAATAAATACACCAAAATCAATCTTATCCACAAGTAGTAAACATTGGCATGCACTAAGCATTGAAATCAATGCATTATATTAATAGTGATGCAATGACCAACTTAAAATGGATTAAGAATAATACATAACACTTAAACAAACTCATTAAATAGAATAATTTATTTCACCCACATACACACAATGTTGAAATCAATTTTATCCATTCAAAAATCAAGAAATCAACTTAATTTGGCATTAAAAGATATGCAATGACCAACTTAAAATGGATAGGACACAATACACAACTCTTAAACAAACTCACTAGATAGAATAATTTGCTTCATCATAATCAATACATAATAAATAAATAAAATTGAATACTCAAAATACTTTATTTTAAAATAAAACAAATCAATATAACCATTCATATATTTATTTCCTTAGATACAGTCCCATTATATTATTCATTGTAGTTTTGTTAAAATATCAAGGCCTTTCACAATGATTAAGGTAAAGCTCAAAAAGTTTCAAAATACAAATTAAAAAATAATGTCTCCAACAAAAACCTAATGATTGAAGTATAAATTGTTGAATGAGTGTAGAAAAGGTTGTTTTCTCTCGAGTAAAAAAAAGGTTATTTCCACTCTTAATATGGGATTGACATTTGAAACCAACTTTAAAATTTCATGGATTAACATTTTAATTTAATTGGTTTTGACTTTTATATTGTGTTTTATCATCTCCAATGTTGTATTTTGATTTAAAATGAATGATTATAGAGTGTACCCCTTCCCTCTTTTTTCATATATCAAGATAGTGTCTACAAAAGTTGAGTCAAAAGCAAATTTGGATTTGAATGGGCTCTGCAGCGATACGTTGTGTCTACAAAATTTGAGTTAAAAGCAAAGTTGGATCTAAATGGGATCTACAACAATATGTTGGATTTACCTTTAGTCTGAATTAAGCTTGTGGTTCTTGTTATTTACCTTTGGAAATCATCCTCGAGAAATGTGTTGGAAGAGTGGGAGGGAAGGGAAATTTTCAAATTTTGTGTTGTAGAGGCATCGAATTCCATGGAGGCAAGTTGGAAGGTATAATATAGGTGACCTTTTAGTAGCTAGTTGGTGCCTTAGTCATGGTCTTAGCCACAGGTTTTGAGATGTTTTGGTAGGGTTTATGTTTCTGCGGAGGTTGTTGGGATGACATAAATAGTTATGGAACAGTCCTCTAACATCTAGGTTCTGTCACCTCACCATTGTTTAAGCTGCTTACCTCGCGATTATCAACACCTCTGACGGGACGGGCTGGTATTTTTGACATTTTCTAGAGTTATAGGGGCTTCCAAGTGCCCTCCATAATGGACCATGATGCCAGCGCACTCATTAGTGTGACTGATGAGGTGCATTGGGACGAGGAGGGATTATTTGCATTGTTGGATGAGTTCAAAGTAGTTAATACCAAAATCCGTCACCCTGAGAAGTGTTATGAAGGTGATGTGACTGTGGTAGAACCCTTATTCACCACCCTGAGTGACTCTGGTCATAAGCAGAGTTCTACCTTACAACAGGGCTCTGTGCACGACCCAGTGGCTTCAGTTTTAGATACATCGTTAGATCATCGTTCTATAGTTCATGCCCGTGTTAGGTTTGGTCATGATTCAGGTACCGACAACAAGTATTTATAATTTCAAAGGAATGTAGAGGATAAGGACGGTCGGAAAAACCATAGAGAAAAACCCTATTCTTGCTCTGTAAAAGTTTGCAAGCCGAAAATAAATAAATGTAAGTTAGTTATTGGGATGGACATTGTCTTAGAGGAGTCATGTACACTATTTCTTTGTGCACTGGTGGGTAGAATAGCCTATAGGTGAAGGTGTACAACAGTCTTGGAGGAGTGGATGAAGATAAACTGGATCCCTTTATTGTGTTACTGTCTGGAGTTGTTATCTTTGCCTAGAGGATGGTTGGGCTTTATCTTTAAAAACCTTGAATATTCTAAGAAGGTTTTGAATACCTTTTGGAGTTTTGATGGAGGCATCCTAATGCTAAAGAAGTGGAAACTAAGTTTTAACCCATCCACTGAATATTTCAGTTTTAGAGACATCTGGGTGTTCCTCCCGATTTTTCCACTACAGATGTGAAATAAAAAAGCAATGGAAGCGGTCGGGAAATCCATTGGGCACTTCCTAAAAATTGAGGAAGAGGACCTTCACTCAACGAATAAAAAAATGGCAAAAATATTAGTTGAAATCGATATCCATGGAGGTCTCTTAGATGTATTGGAGATAGAATGGCGTGGTCTCCTATTTTTTCAGCGCCTGGACTATTTGGGGCTTCCCTTTTGTTGTACACTCTGTAGAAAGACTGGGCACCTTCGGAAGGAATGTACACAAATTTATGGCTCTCTACCGGATGGGGAGGAAGTAGTGGAAACAATGGATGATTCTGTGACACCATTGGAGGAAGAAGAAACTCCTTTAAATTATCCATGTTTAAATAATATGGAAATCTCTCCAGTTGAGGATACTTCATTCACGGGTAAGTTAAGACTATTTTTCCCTAAGCTCTACTCATCATTATCTTTATGGGAATGTCATCACCTTAATTCAACACACTCTTTAAACTTGTCTTCTAGCACAGGCGATGTTACTAACATCCTTATTGAACCTCGACTAGTTTTTGACTCAGCCAAGAAAGTTAGTGTTGTATCTCCTGAGCTGGATCCCCTTGTAGAGAATACCCTTCAGCCTTTAATAGTCGAAACTACATTGGGTTCTTCCCAAGCACCTAGTTATATAGAGTCTGAACTTAGTGATAGTGCTTTAGACAATCTTCTCACCGATCTTATTCCATCTGGGCACAGGCTCAAAAACCTTTACCGCTTCCCATTTATTCTGGAACTTCACATGTGCTGAGGAAGGCTACTACTGGCTCTACTTCTAAGAGTCAAGGGATGACGAGCACTTCATTTGCAGACCCTGCGTGGTCGCGGGGTTTGGGTTTCAAAGTATCTCCTTTAAAAATGTGTAGTGCTCGCAGGAAGGAGGGAATTGAAAACAACCCTTTTCCTACAACAACAACTACTTCTGATCTTGGGGTGCTTAGAGGATTAAAAGCCCTAGCAAGGGATAATATATGATTATTATCTCCCTTAATGTTAGAGGGGTGGGGCGACCCCTAAAACAAAACTCCATGAGAAGAGTGTTACATATTACTTCCCCAAGTATCATTCTATTACAGGAGACACTGGTATTAGCGGACAAGGCAAGATCCTTTATCCATAAGCTAAGACCTGATTGGTTGACTTGCATTGTGAGTGTAGTGGGGACATTTGGAGGCTTACTTGCATCTTGGGATCCTAACTTTTTTACTTTTGGCCCCTTTCTAAGTACTGGTGGTATTCTTTTGATAGGGAACTCCATTGAGGACAAAAGAAATCTTTTGATTCTGAACGTCTATGGACCATGTCAGAATAGGAAGGAATTTTGGGCCTCGGTGGAGGCCTTGGGGCTGTTAGCACAAAAGGATATGATTTTAGCAGGGGATTTAAATTTCACAACCTCCCCAATAGAGATATGGGGGAAGAAAGCAACTCGTGATCCTTTATCTAGCTATATTAATTCACTTTTTCATAAGAATTCCCTTATTGATGTGAATCTAGCAGAGACATTGTCTACTTGGAAAAATGGCTGAGTTGGAGTAGTCAGTATTTCAAAGAGACTGGATAGGTTTTTATTGCAGAGGATATTTTAGCAACAACTCAAAGTTATAGGTCTTGGGTGCAATATCCCTTTCTTTTCGACCATGCTCTGATTTTCCTTGAACATGAACAGGGTTTCCCTAAAGTTTCTTATCCCTTCAAATTTAATTTGGGTTGGATAGGAGAGAATAGCTTTGACACATTGGTTAAGGATGTTTGGCAGGATCATGATTTGAACAACATTTCAGATGCTCAAAGGAGACTAGTGGAAAAAATATCTAACATAATATGTTGTGTTAAACTCTGGGAAAAGGATAAACATCTTCAAGACAAAAAAGACTTAAAGAGATTCAAGAGACTTTGGCTTTTAAATATGAACAGATGTTCAAAGTTTCAACCGATGGAAAACTTGACCAATCGGTGACAAATCTTCAGAAAACAAGGAAGAGTCTATTGCTCGCAGATGAAGAACAATGGCACCAGAAAAGCTGTGAAATATGGATCAAATGCAGAGACAAGAACACAAAAGTCTTCCACAATTTTGCGAGTTTTAGGCGAAACAAAAATATCATTTGGGAGGTGTAGGATGAATCTGGTGCAACTCATTCGAGACAGGAAGCCATTAAGTCGGAAGCATCTAAGTTTTACAAATCCTTCTGCAATGACTCGGGCCAAACTTCCATTATAAATCAAATCAATTATGTTAGACTCTTTCTGACTTTTGTTAGTGATGAGGACAAAAGACTATTGGAACAAGCTGCCACAAAGGAGGAACTTCCAGAAATTCTAAGAGGTTTTGAAAAGGACATGAGTCCTGCACCTGACGATTGTACAATAGAGTTCTTCTTATCCTTCTTTGAACTTGTCGTTCAGGATATTTTAGACTGTGTGGAGGATTCTAGGGTTAAAGGGAAGGTAAAGAATCCGATCAACTCAACTTTTATTGCATTAATCCCAAAAGGAAACAAACCAAATGGATTCATGGATTTTAGGTTGATAGCTCTGTGTAGCTTATGCTACAAGATCATTGCCAAGGTGATTGCTAAGAGATTAAGACTGATTTTATCCAGGTCTTTATCTATGGAGCAATTGGGCTTCCTCAAAGGAAGACAAATCCTAAATGCTATCAGGACTTCTCAAGAATATTTGCATAGCATCAAAAGTAATAAATTGCAATCTATCATTCTGAACCTTGATTTGAAAAAAGCCTATGATTGCACAGATTAGGGTTATTTGAGACTAATTTTGTTGCAAAGTGGATTCGGGATTCCCACCACAAACTGGATAATGGCATGTGTCACTTCCACCAATTACGCAATACTGATTAATGGTGAGCCTACAAATTTCTTTAACTGCAAAAAAGGCCTTCGACAGGGCCATCTGATGTCACCCCTCCTCTTCATTTTGATGATGGAAGGTCTCAGTTTGGCACTCAACAAAGAAAAATATGAAGGTCTCATTACTAGTTTAAAGGTCTCCAGGATGCTAAATATTCTACATCTCCTCTTTGTAGATGACATTATGATATTGTCTAAAGCATCTCTTTCTGAGTGGAAGGTTATCCGGGGAATTCTCCAGGACTTTTGCAAGGCGTCGGGGATGATCATTAATGCTCAGAAGTCTATTATTGTTCATTAAAGAGTCAACATAGATACACTAAATGCTATTAAGGATGTTTTAACCTTTCCGAGTAAGGACTTGACTCTTTGATTTAATTATTTGGGTTATTTTTTAAAACTTGATAACTACAAAGTTGTTGACTAGTACTCATTAATCAACAAATTTGAGGCTCGGATAAAGCATTGGTGTAATAAGTTGTTTTCATTGGGTGTTCATTTAGTGCTACTTAAGTCTGTCTTGGAGACTCAACCAATATACTGGTTAGCCCTGGCTCATGTTCCGATTTATGTTCTTAATACAATTCATAAGTTTTTTTTTGCTTTCTTGTGGTCAGGTGTTAATAACAAGAAGAAGTATCATCTGTGTAGCTGGATGACAATCTCCAGACCCAAATCATATGGTGGTTGGGGGCTTTGTAAAATCTTTCTTTTCAGCAGATCCTTGGCAACAAATACTATGTGGAGAGTTGTTATGAAGATGGGGATTTGGAAGAGTGTCCTCAAAGATAAATATTTTCCTCATTTCCAAGTTTGAACTTGGCTCCATTCAGTCGATCCAATCCACCATACGAGATCCCAAACATGGACGAATTTATCTAATACCTTACCTATTATTTTGTGATGGTTAGCATGGAAACCCAGTATAGGTCATTCAATCATAGTTGGTAAAGATACAATCCCGGGCTTAGGACACGATTCCTCACTATCATAGGAGCTAGTGGAAAGGCTGAATCAAAAAGGCATTTACTTATTACATCAAGCATCAATATAGGCTTATTGTTTAAGGATATCAGTTCATCTCCTCCTATCCAGATCAAGAATCAATACAGGCCTTATGAAGCTCTGTCGAATCTACTATGGAAGAGAAAACAAGGAGGATGGCGGAAGAAGTTATGGAATTGGGAGTGCCCAATGAAGATAAAATTATTTAGCTGGTTATTAGCAGAAGACAAGATTTTATCCTGGAAAAATCTTCAAAAGCGTGGTTGGAATGGACTAAGTATGTGCAGTCTGTGTAAAGCCCACAGTGAATCTACCAAACATCTTTTTTTAAAATGCCCTTTTACCAGGTCGGTTTGGGAGGAGCTTAAAAAGACTATGAAACTGGAAAAAGGATGGAATGGTATTTCAGTGGTTGTCTCCTTCAAAAACTGGATTGTGCAGAATTACAGTCTGACTTTTCTCCTAGAATTTGTTTGTTGGTTCATATGGGAAGATAGGAACAAGGTACTTTTTGAAGGTTCGTGTCCCTTTGTTCACAGAGTTGTCTACTTATCTCGATGTGCATCAGAACACTCTTGGAAACCGCTTAAAGAAAGAAAACCTAGGATATTGGTCCCTTCTTTTCCAGATGATAAACCATTATCTTGGTTCAATGGGGCAACTCAACACAATGGAAACATAAGTGGAGCGGGGGGGATCATTAAGATATATGCCTTAAGAGAATACAGATGGACATTGAATTGTGGATGTGGATCAAACACGAGAGCTGAGCTCCTGGGAGCATGGTCTACCTTAGTGCTTGCAGCAAGACTTTCAGTTTATGATATTCATTTCATGGGTGACTCAAAGATAGTCATTGAATGGCTTAAGAAGGATGGTGAACTCAGAGTTGCAAATCTTGAAGCGTGGAAAGAAAGAATTGTAGATATCTATTCACATTTTAGATCCATTACTTTTGAGCACATTTTTCGGGAGATGAATAAAGAAGCAAACTATCAATCTAAACAGGCCTTCTTCAGTACCCGAGGGAATATTACATACACTCTTTGGATGGAAGGCCACATGGGCCCAACACATTTCATATCTTTTTAATATGTCCAAGAAGGTCAAAGTATCTGTGGTTTTTTTGAGATTTTCTCCTTCGCATGAATATGTCGATGCTCGATAGTTATAGATTGTTGACTATGTATCTACTAGTTTGAAAATAGGTATTATGACACAATCCCATTATGTTATTTGAATGGACTGTCACTTTTTTTTCTTAATGACTGGACATGGAGATCATTTTTTCTGTCAGTTAAGAAAAGTCAATGTAAAAAGATTATATTATGTTTAATATAATGGGAAATTTTCCTTTGGAAAAAAACAGAGGTGGTGACTGGTGGAAATTGTCCATTGTCCATATTTTACTTTATATTTTTGTAATGTTGTGACAGAATAATTTTAAATTATGTTTGGACTATATACCAACACTTTGGAAGTAAGATGCCTAACACTGATATTGTTGGAAACATGTCAACTAATATTTCATTTGGTCACATACACATGCATGCCACTATATTAGGAATGAGCATGCATGAATTTCTTTTTGTGAATATATTGTGTAATTGGTGGATCTAATTATAATTAGTTAGTCTAATTGTTTGAGAGATGCTATATATACTAGCATATCCATAGAGGTGCAGTGCAATGTGTGTATAAAGAAGAGTGTGTGTGAGGAGATGATAGTTGTATGCCTGAGATTGGCTATTGTAATTCTCCCTTAAATAATAAGAATACCAAATATCGTTTTTTCCAGCATTGGATCTCCACATAAATCACTCTGTCAATTGTGTGATTCCTGTTGTGTTGTGTTTACTTTGATGTTCACAATTTTATGCTTTGTTTTGCTTCCGCTACCCAACAGATATCATATTGGAAGAATTCTATGTTAATTACAGATTTGGTGTTACCGAGTTTCAGTATTTATCTTAAATAACATCCACCTTTTTTAATAGTATGATGGATCATACATATTAATTAAGACAAATCTGTGAAAAATACTTAAACTTGAAAACTATGTTCACTTCTATGCTTGATATGTTTGCTAAGTTCCTATTCGTTGTTCTGATCACTCAATTCTCCCAATTTGACGGATCTCGTTGCTTAGTTCGCCTTCACTCTTCTGATCACGAAATTCAGTCAATTTGCTTTGCCTAATAGTTTGATATTCTGAATTTGATCAATTCGCTTAGCTCTTTAGAATTATTTGTATTATTTATTTTTATAGGTTTACAATGTGCATATTATTTTATTTTGATTTTTAAATATATATATATATATATATATAATATTTTCACATTATCATTACTTATGTATTTATTGTAAAATGTTTTTAAATATAATGTAAACATTTAAAACTTCTTGCACAATGTATATTTATATATGTAGGGAGTTGTTTAACTGTTTTACTTTTTTGTTCTTTTCGCTTGAATCAAGCGACATAAATCTTTACTAAATCACAATGTTTTGGTTTTTAAATTGTATTTATGAATGTAGAAATAGATGCGTTTAGCTAAGAAACCATTGGGGATTCCCTATTATACAGAAATAACCACTCTAATCTGCATATTCAACATTTTTTTAGCTCCTTACATGTTTATGGGGACTCTAAATTGATCAATCATTTCGTCGTGTACTTGAAAATTTGAAATTGCTTAATCTTAGGGAAATATGTTTCTGATACTTTTCAATATATCTACTTCCACCACATATACCATGAAAACATATATGAAGCTCATTAGTTATCCAAAGAGGGTTTGATTTGACAAGAAAACTTGCTATGTTTGAAGGAATACATTAACGGGAGGGTGACATCTATCAGCCACTACAAATTTTTCTCTTTCTGAATTCATGATAGTATGTATTTGCTAAGGATGATTAGTCTTGTTTTTTTTGTAATCTTCTATTATATGATCATATGATCATTTTGAGTCTTAAATGTGATCGTGATACATGTGTGGAACTCTTTCCCAGTTTTTTTTAATATGATGAGCAAACACACATAAGAAATGTAATTTTTATATTATGAAATAAAAGTTGTGCTTTTTCACATAAATAAAAAAATAAAAAATAAAAAAATAAATTATACATTAAACATAATGTATTTAATATATAATTAATGAAATTTATAACAACTTATCAGTGGGTTCTGCTTGAGCTAAAAATAAAAAATAAAAAAATAAATTATACATTAAACATAATTTATTTAATATATAATTAATGAAATTTATAACAACTTATCAGTGGGTTCTGCTTGAGCTGATTACGGGTAAAATGGCAGTGGGTGAATGTGAATTTGAAGAAGGCGTGAACATAACAGGGTGGGTGAAGAAGCTGACCAATTGGAGAAGAGGAGAAGTTAGAAAGATTATAGATCCCAGGCTGAGCAGCGTCCGTATGCAAGAAGCCATGAACATATTCTTCGTGGCTCTGCTATGCATAGCAGAACACCCTGTGGAGAGACCTACGATGCGCGAGATGGTCGAGATGCTCTCTTATTTTGCTGGAGTAATGTTGCACTCTCACATATCAAGAGAAAGGAATCGACCAAAACTATTCTCACTGTACGTTAAGTTAGTGTTATGCTTAGTTAGTGTTATGCTTTAATAACTCTTTGTATTGGCGTTTGGTGTTGGCAAAGTGTTTTATTTTTTGTTTTTTTTTATTATCAGAATTGGATAATATAAATTTGGACGAAAATAGATGAAAAATCTATGGAATATTAGGATTATATAAACTTAGTTATTCAAATCAACAAATCCAACCATTGATTACTAAATTTCTGAYAAAATAAACTAAAAAATATATGGAAAAACAGAGAAAAGTAAAACGTAAGAAAGTAAGTTCATGATACTAACCAAAGGAAAGTTATTGCAATGATGAGAATGGATGCCTTGTCAAGGCCACAAAGTGGTATTTTGCCAAAGCTTAGCCTTTTATATATGATGATGTTATATGCATTTTTGTGTTCATTTAAAAATAAATTTTGAGTTAAATTTTAATAAGAATGGTTCATAAAAGATATTCTTAGTGATGGAATGTGATATGTATTTTTATATTCACTAAAAATTTAAAACTATTTTAAATTTTTATGTGAAATGTTTATAAAAAATATGCATATTAGTTATTTATAATATTAATTGTACAATTATATTTTTTCTTCTAAAAATACTATATATTTGCAAAAATTACCTTATAAATTATTGATAGCTTTTTTTTTGATAAATATCAACAATTATATTATAAAAAAATATTATTAAAGTTAATTTGTAAAATGATTTTTTTCTTCTTTTAAAAATATTAAATATATTTGCAAAAATTACCTGATAGTTTTTCATTGATAATTTTCTTGATAAATAATCACAACTATGTTATTAAAAAAAACATTATTCAAGTTACAAATAGAAGTATTAAAAAAATCACATCTTTCAAAATCTTTTTTTACTTATATTTATCTACTTTTTTGGAAAATTTTACAAATTTTAAAAATAAAATAATGAAGAAAATATGTCCAAGTCTAAAGATTTTACCAAATGGTTTTTCTGGGTTATATTTTTGGGGATTTTTGTAATCCATTTTTGCATTTAAAAATAAATTTTAAACAACAAAAAAAATAATTTAATACAGATTTATGTGGCCAGATTCAAACTAAACAAACCATTTAATAGAACGATGCCAAAAAATACTATTTTTTTTTTAAATATACCAAATTTATATATTGATGTTTTCACCACTTCATTACGGTTTTTACAATTTTACCATATTTAACAAGCAAATCGCCTAGCGGATGAGCTATTTACTCATGATTCAATCAATTTCACTATATTATAATAACTTAAGATTTGTATAAAAAAAATGAACTATTTACTCATATAATTCAATCAATTTGACCTAAACGTAATTTGACCTAAACGTAATTTGTAAAAAAGAAAAATTAAAAATTATTCTCCTTAGAGTCACCGGGGCTTCCCACGGAGAACCTAAGGGACTCCTTTAGAGTCACCAATAAGGTGGGCCACTAAGATTGGTCCACATGGTCTCGTTATTTGCCTTCCACATATAATTGTCATATGTTATTAAAGTGCACAGTAATGTGTTCATATGGTTTCTATATAATTTAAATTGGGAATATCTTGATGTGATGGCACCCTTCAACTCATACGATATTCATTTTTAATTTAAAGGAAAATGTTGGATCTCGTGTTACTTTTACATATTAGTGCATAAAATTTATTCTTTAAAGGGGAGGTAGTTGAGAAAGTATATAATAATAATAATAATCTATTTTTAAGGTCACGGCTAAGCCAACACACTAAATTGGTGTATGAGACCTCCTTGTTTGTGGGACAAAGGACCCCCCTCCGCCCAACGATTTGACTGGTAAAGTCTACGAAGGTATACATACCCTACCCCCCTCTGGATTTGAACTTGTAACCTCTTAAGAGGAAACACATGTTCTTAACCATCAGGCCCACTCAGGTTGTATATCGAGGGAGATCAAATTCATATGGTGTTGCATTTCATGGCTTACAAATGTCATTTTCCAAGGAAATATTATTTATGATCACATTGTTCTTAACTCTTTATTTCAAGGTTAGATTATGATAGCAAGAGTGGACAAGCCCTTAGATCTCCTCGAATCATGTCTAGACTATCACATAAGGGAAATTTAATATCCTTTATTGTCTCAACTTTTGAATACGATAAAATTGAACTGTCAAATATATCATAAAATTATCTTGTTATCTTGCATTATCCATACTATCGAAAAGATTTCACATAGACATTGGGCCCTACCTTGCATCATACTTATCTTTACAAACAATTACTCCCCATCAGTCACATGCCTTTGTCTACACCTAGGGGTGCATGCCATCACTATATTAATCCTTTTCACCGCTTCACATCTCAAAACCGACATTTAATATGTTTTAAAAAAGCTTCCAACCATAACAATCGGTTAAGTGTCTCTGCTCGTTGGTTTTGTTCACTTCCATTTTCCTTTCCAAGTTCCCAATGTTTTAGTTTTTTCCATTTCTGTGGTTTTTTTATTTTTTTAAATTGTTGGATGATAAATAGAACTTTAAAAGGAAAGGAATTGTACGTACACTATGCTAACAATTTATCAATATTATTACAATATTTATCTCAACCTTATCCTAATACACAATCACATAAATCCAAAAAGATGGCATCCATGTACTCTTAAGAATTCAATGCATAGTTTCATAAATAAAGGTACAAATAAACCCAAAAGAAACCATGGCAGTAATTCTAGAATTTTAAGCTTGGTTGATCTTGAATCTTTGGAGTTCATCTTAATCTATGAGAAGTGTTGGAGATAGAAGCAACTAGCATTAGTATGGTCATTCTCTTCAATGCTTACATAAATATCATCACACAGATGCACTTCATAGCTTGCTTCAAACTCTTGTTCCTCCATTTACATGTGAATTGAATGAGCTAAAACACCCATCTCCTTTGATGTTATATCCATATGGTGTCACCAAAAGTGAAAATATAAGTTGGAACTGCAATACAAGCAAGTAGAACAATAGCTCTGCAAGGATAAATAGTTTGGCTTATACCATTTATTTAAACAAATCTAGAACATCTTATCTAGACCCATGTTGCCATATCTTTCAATAATTATATTTCATAGATTAACATCAAATCCTCATTGACCTTTCCATTCTATGCATATCTAGAATTAAAAGTATTTCATGAGACTATGTCTTCCTCAGGCATTTCGTCAAACACATTGGGTGCACTCTCTATACTAATGCATTTGTATATGTGTTAATATTAACAAGCCCCTTGAATTAATTACACTCCCAATTCATCCTATTAGTAAGGCATTGGGAGACCATAGGTCATATAAGGGGAAGATGTTGCTCATAGATATGGTATAGCGGTTGTTACAACGTAATTAAATCCCTTTACTCTTGCTACCGTAGACAACTGAAGCTAGTCCGAACCCTTGAAAAGGGGTCTAATCAACTTTGGATCTAGGTCGCAAGATTAAAGAGGACATTCTGTTCCAGAATGATGTTTATTATATATGCATTTGTACTACATTCAGAACATTGGCATGCCTAATATAATTGCACTCAAACCTAGGGTAATTGCATTAAGGAAACAATCATCCCTACATATGTCATCAAAAATAATATGAACTTTGAAGAGGATGAGTTTCAAAATTACACAAGAAGCATTATATAATATATATCATAGAATAGTACTCCATGTTTCTCACAGTGGAATTAAGAGAGAGAAGAGTCAACAAACTTTAACTAACCTGCTTCTGGTGAACCAGGGGATAGTGGACAATGGAAATGGACCTCATGGATAGTGGAAATGGACCCAACAAATGGAATATCACACTAGTGCTCCCCATCGTGAAGTTTGAACCTCGGTAACTGCTCCTCATTTTCCAATGCTCCCCACCGTAAAGAGTGATGAATGAGGAAATTTTTGAATCGTGAATATTTCGATTTTTTTTTACCAATTCAGCTTTAAGAGTGTGCTGGGAGGGTTTCAGGAGTGTGTTGGGAGTGTTTGAGGAGAATTTCGAGGACATGGATTTCAACGATGACAAATACATACTAGCGGGGTTGATATGTGGTTTATATATATAAAAAACTCTCGGTCGAGAGTTTTAAAAGAATCTAAACTCTCAGTCGAGAGACCTATTCAAAAGTTTGATACCAAAAATTTAATCATACTCTTTGCTGAGAAACTAAAATTTTCTCGACCAAAAATTTATTTAACCACCGCTAAACTCTCGACCAAGAAAAGTTTAACCTTAGTTAAATTCTCATTGGAAAAATATTACAACTCTCGGTCGAGAAAATATGTTGACTTTTTTCTCGGCCGAGAAATTGGAAATTATAACCCATTGGATATTGCGATGTTATGATGTGGATATTGTGACAAATCTTGAGCCTACCAAACGTCGCTTCACGTGACGTGGCACATGCGACGAACCTGGATTAATGTCACAAGTGCGACGACAATAGGGAAGTTGTCACAAATGCGACAAAAAAATAAATACCGTCGCCAGAATGACTAAGTAAAGCAATTGTCGAAAGAGCGACCAACTAGGGAAATCATCGCAAGAGCGACCATAAAGAGAGCTCGTCGCACCCTCGACAATATTGGCAAAGAAGAGGAAAATTTTGTGACGAAGGGGTCATCGCAATTGCGATGAAGGCAGGGTATATTGCGACGAAGTTGCTATACAATTTTCGTAATTTGTATAGCAAGTTCTTCACTAATGGAAAATTTTGTGATGAAGGGGTCGTCACAATTGTGACGGACATAGGGTATATTGCGACGAAGTTGCAATACAATTTTCATAATTTGTATAACAAGTTCATCGCAATATTTGTACACGTCATCATAATTGCAACAAGAAGAGGGTATATTGCGACGAATTTGCTATACAATTTTCGTAATTTGTATAGAAAGTTCGTCGCAAGATTTGTACAGGGCATCACTCTTGTGACGACCA
>SNQJ01S0224915.1:6590-21329 GCA_010110895.2 Picea sitchensis
CACACGATAGTCTATATGGTAAACGATGTATATCGTTATGTTTAGTGTTAATGTTATGGATATACTATATGTTATTATATAGTCTATAGTATATTACACGTTGTATTATGGATAACATGACTTGACGTAGACATGGTGGTTATTATAAGGGCTATGATAGCCCTGGTTGCATTTTTTATTTAATATAAATAAGTGTATGATTCTAATCCAATAATGATGATAAATCTGTTATGCATACAATAAAGTAATAGAGATATGTTTAATGGATTATATATGTGTCACAATCAAATGGTGGAGAGACAAGGAACTTTAATGTCCCCTAGCAATTTTTTTTATTTTTTTTTATTTTGGGAAATTTGGGGTACATTACAGGTATGTTGCTTGGACATAGTTTGTGGCCGAAATTTATGACCACTTTGACTCTAACACCCACCATTTAGGTTGTTTGATCAAGTTAAAGCAGTCTGGGAAAGTGGAATACTTTATTGTTGCATTTGAGCACTTGGATTTCATAACAGAGGTCATGTTAGATGTTTTCTTTAGGGAATGATTTATCAGTGGCCTCAAAGATGAAATTCATTCCCATGTTCTCATGGCATGCCCCTAGACTTGGTTTGAAGCTACTCAACGATCCAAGTAAGCACAACCCATTGTATCCTCCTAGACCCACAAACCCTCATTTCCTCTTCACCCTAAACCCACCAATTATGCCCCTCCTGCAACTCCACTCAAGATCCATAAATTAACCAGGGTTGAAATGGTTGAATGTCAACTCAAGGGTCTTCGTTATAATTGTGATGAAAAATATTTTCTCAGGAACAAGTGTAAGGAACATAAGATTTTTATGGTTGTGATTGAGGATGTTTTTGAAGAATATGTTGTTGTTTCACTTGTGGAGGAACTACCATCGCCATATTACCTTACCCCACCCTCTGATCCACCAGACGTTGACCCAGTTATTTCACTTAATGCCCTCATTGGCTTCTCTGCTCCCCAGACTCTCAAATTAATTGGTTACATCAAAAATAAGAAATTCATCATCCTTGTGGACAGTGGTAGAACCCATAACTTTATTCATCACCACATTTCCCAAGAAGTCAATTGTTACATCCGTGTCATCAATAATTTTCAAATCATGATTGTCAATGGTGATTCCATGAAATTTGGGGTATGATGTGAAAATGTGCAACTCCAAATTGGTTAGTATCACCTGAAATCCCATATGTTTTCTATAGACATGGGTGGTTGTGACATTGTTCTTGGTGTCTAATGGTTACGCACTCTAGGCCCCATTCTCATGGATTTTAAGGACTTGACCATGCAATTCCAATACGAGGGAAAACAATATAAGTTCTAAGGCATCACAACAGGCTCCTTGAGATCATCAATTCCCATCGCATGGAAATGCTCTTCAAAAAAGGTCATTCGACAATTATAGCCCAACTTCACTTTATTCATGTTGTTGAGACACCTTTTGTGCATCCCAACCTCCAATCTATCCTCTCCCTCTACCAAGTTGTTTTTACCACCCCCAA
The DNA here is from genome assembly GCA_010110895.2 of Picea sitchensis. Taxonomy (NCBI): domain Eukaryota; kingdom Viridiplantae; phylum Streptophyta; class Pinopsida; order Pinales; family Pinaceae; genus Picea; species Picea sitchensis. The sequence goes on from SNQJ01S0224915.1 coordinate 8,126, forward strand.
AGAACTCCCCCCTTCCCGTTGAGTACATAATCATTCCATCCCTCTCATGCTAGGAATTCTTCCTCCCATTGTTCATCCTTATCGTCATCCCTTTTCCAAAAAGAATGAAATTGAGAAAAATTCTCATGAATTACTAGAATCTGGTGTTATATGTCCCAATACTAGCCCTTATCCCTTGTGTTCATGGTATTTTAGAAAGAAGGTAATTGGCGCATGTGTCCTGATTTTTGTGCCCTCAACAAAATCACAATCAAATACAAACTCCCCATTCCTGTCATTGATGACCTATTGGATGAATTGAGTGTTTCTCAGTAATTCACCAAATTGGATCTATGTTATGGCTACCACTAGATCCATATGAAAGAAGAATACATTCCCAAGACTTCATTTCACACTCATATTGGCCATTATGAATTCTTGGTGATGACCTTTGTATTCTGTAATGTTCCTTCCACTTTCCAAAGTATTATGAATCATTTCTTCCATCCTTTTCTCCATCATTTTGTCTTAGTTTTCTTTGATGATATTCTCATCTATAGTAAAACTTGGCCATTCCATCTCTCCCATGTGAATCAAGTTCTCCATATAATCTCTAAGCAACAACTTTTCCTCAAACAATCTAAATGTGCCTTTGGTGCTTCAGAAGTGGAATACCCGGGTCATATCATTGGCAAGGATGTTGTCTGAGTGGATCCTAAGAAAATTGAATCTATGCAAGAATGGTCTCTCCCTAAAACTCTTAAGTGCTTTCATGGTTTTATGGGTTTAACGGACTATTATAGGAAGTTTGTTCAGAATTATGGAAAGATTGTAGCTCCTCTCACTTCTCTCCTTAAAAATAATGGTTTCAATTGGACTTCAGTTGTGGATCATGCCTTCCGAGACTTAAAAGATGTTATGTTCTCAACCCCTATTCTATCCCTCTGAGACTTCATAAATTCATTTGTATTGGAATGTGATGCTTTCGGGAAAATAATTTGAGTCATCCTCATGCAATATGGAAAGCCTTTGGCCTTCAATAGAAAACAACTTTCAGAGCGACATTTGGGCCAATCCATTATTGAAAAGGAAATGTTATTTATTCTACATGATGTGGATCTCTGGTGTCCTTGTTTATCAGGTCAATGATTCTAAATCAAAACTAATCATCAGAGTCTCAAGTATTTCCTGGAACAACGAATTTCATCCCCATGCAAAAAAAATGGGTGACCAAGCTATTTGGCTATGATTATGAGATCATTTACAATAAGGGAAAGGAAAATGTAATGGTTTATGCTCTTTCATGGAAATATGAAGAATACAGGTCCATTTTCTCCCTCTCCTTCATTGTACCAAATTGGCTCGAAGGTGCTCGTCAGGAATGGCTACAAGACCCCAAAATTTCTACCCTCCTCCACCAATTGAAACACAATTATTCAGTTTCTTTGGGGTACTCTTGGCACTATTAAGAGATTCTCTACAAAGTTTGTTTGTATTTATGCAATAAATCCCATCTTAAATCCATAGTGATTTCTTAACTTCATGCCTCACCCACAACTCGACATTCAGGGTTTACCAAAACCTATGAATGGGTCAAACATTATTTTTTTGTGGGAGGGTATGAAATAAGACATCCACACATTTGTGGTTGAATGTGAGGTCTTTCAACGCAACAAGGGAGAATTTTTCAAAGCTCCGAGCACACTCGAATCACTTCTAATTCCCCCTGTTATTTGGTGAGATATTTCTATGTATTTCATTGTAGGCTTACCTAAATCGGGAAATAAGTCAGTCATCATGGTGGTCATAGATCGTCTCTCCAAATATTCTCATTTTTGTGCTCTTTCACACCCATTCAAAGCCGCCAAAGTGTCTCAAATATTCATGGATAATATCTTCAAGATTCATGGCATGCCTAATTCTAATATCTCTGACAGAGACCCCACTTTCACTAGAACGTTTTGGCAAGAATTGTTCAAGCTACACGGCATCCAATTTCATATCAGCACTGCCTATCACCCCCAAACGGATGACCGGAATGAAGTTTTCAAAAAGTGTTTGGAAACATATTTGAGGTGTTTTTCATCTGAGAGGAAAAATCGGTGGGCTCAATTGTTACCCCTAGTTGAATGGTGGTACAACACATATTACCATACAACTACTCACATGACTCCTTTTGAAGCAGTATATGTCCAAAATCCCCCGTCAGTTCTCTCCTATATGCCAGGGGTATCAAAGGTTCAGGAGGTTGAAAAAAATATTGTAGTCCGTGAGGCTATTATTCGTGCCCTCAAAGAAAAAAAATTTATGGCTCAGAATCGTATGAAGCATCAAGCATATCAAGGTCATTCTGAATGCCATTTTGTTGAAGGGGACCAGGTGTTTCTTCGAATACAACCTTATAATAAAACTTCTCTCAAAGCTAAACATTGTCATAAAGTTATGCCCAAATTTTATGGTCCTTACAAAGTTCTCAAGTATGTGGGATCGTTGTCCTATCAGATAGCTCTACCCAGTAAGTCGAAGCTCCATCCTTTTTTTCATGTCTCCTGCTTAAAAGAGATGATTGGAACTAATTGTCAAACTCAAACTAGTCTCCCTAAGTTAGATGAAGAAGGTTCCATATTGTTTCATCCACAAGAAGTCTTGGTCCAATGATAACTTCACATCTGTCAGTGCACCATCCAGGAAGTGTTATTTCAATGGAAATATACACCTCTAGAAGATGCCACTTGGGATTCGACCACCATTCTACAAAAATTCCCTCATCTGAAACCTTGAGAACAAGGTTGTTCTTCAAGGGATAGGGCATGTTAGGGACCTAACCTTCCTAATCCCTCATGTAGGTATAATAATATAATTCCATGTAATAAATTCCAATATTAATAAGGCCTAGAAATAAGTAAGAATAAGTCAAATGTAAGAAGACCTAATAGAAACTTCTTCTTCTAAAAGGATCTTCCTCTAGATTGTTCTTCTCGATAGATAGATTTAGTGTAAATAGGCGTAGAGGGTATGATAAATCTTGTCTTACATATTATTGTAATAGAGTGCTTCTATGCTGGATTTTTCCCCCTCGAATAGGCAAGTGAACATTTCTATCGTTAATCAAGGTGCTCTTTCTAGTGTTATTCTAGTTATATCATTGTTTCTCTACCATTTCTATGCTAAAATATTTATGTTCTGCATATTATTTTTATGGAATACTACAGATGGAGGTTTGTTAATCATTTTAGTATTACACTTTCAAATGTTCTTCATAATGATTTTTTACTTATGATGCTTCCTTGGGAACCTTTTGTAGATTTCAAAGTATTTGATGATCCTATATGGTTGTTGAATTTGATTTTCTATTTTATTCCTTGAATGAGTTTTATTTTGAGGACTTTCGAAATGGATGACTTAAATGGACAACTTATATGAATTATGCATCATCATGATGTCATCGTTTATGCTCAAGATCTCAAATGTTGATCATATTCTTTAGTTTCAAATTCCTAGCTAGAATCATAAGATCATTAATCTTTTATATGAGTTTGTGTTTAGATACACACAACTTTGATTACATTTATGTACAACAAGAATTTGTTTATGAAAGGATGAGATCATGGATGATCATCTTTGAGAGACTTATTCTTCCTTTTTTCTTCATTTGCAAACAAACTCAACACTTATTCATAGTTTCATTAAAGGAAAAGGAAAAGAATGTAATGTTTATGATACACTGGCAAGTATCTTCTTCCTCACATAATTGATTATATTCTTTCTATGGTTGCAAAATCAGGGTTGTAGAGTCACTGTGTTTACATGACCACTTAAGCCTTGAAGTGCATGGGGAAATCCCTTGATCTTCTTACTTTGGAATAGAATTCTCTCTATTCAGATCTTATCTATCATTTGAAGCCATCATTTAACAATCATAATTAATCCTTGTCCTTCCCAAACCTTGGTTGGATTTTCTTTTATTACCATTGTATTATTTTATATGTTATATTCCAAGACCTAAATCTTATTGTATTTTATGATATTGTTGGAAACCTCATCTATGGTTATGACCTTTATCCTTACTGGGATCTCCCTCATTGTGAAGTACATTAATATTTGATAACAATTTTTCCGGAGGCCCGAATCTTGCAGGGCTATTGGATCCACCTTTTTGGAATATCCCCATCAAGAAGTTAGGCTATCTATCTTACTCATCCTAGTTCCAAAAACTGAAAACCCGATGAGCCAATCAAATAAACTTTCCTATAGTCCTATATCACAAGCTCATTGTAACATCTCGCTCTACTAAGCATACTTTTATTGACTTATTCTTTGAGGACTCTTGCATGCAAGTAATCCAATTATGGTATATTATGATTGTGTTTCTCTTATGGGTTATATATGATGATGATGATGTATTATAACTTATTGTTAATCTGATGTATATATATTGGCATATGATATTGACAAGTCATCCAGAGTGTGAAGGACAGATGACAGGTTAAAGATGATGATGGCATCGATGGACTCCATTGGACTCCAGATCAAGTAAGAGAGTGGATTGTATTTATTTCAGTATTTCATTTTATGCACATGTGATGTATGATTGATTTCAATATGATTTATGTATATGGATTATTGACACCTTTTTTTTCAGTGGATGCAGGCTTGACGATGCTTGCTAATACGACTCACATAAGTATTAAAGGGGCCATACAAAAAAACTAGACATTTGAGGGAGAGGTATGGTAGCATCCTTATCATATCCTACTAGCATTCCCATCGTGGTATGAACGGTACGTTAACAATTACCTAGTTCAAGAAGTTGACGATGTTGTGAGGGCGGACTGAGACAGTTGCTCACAAATATTTATAATGGGTGTGCAACAAGCTAGAGTCCTTATTCCTTATAATCCATTAATCTCTCACAAGGTCGAGCGGATGGAGTATTGACTCCAAAGGGTTGGACAAACTTCCAAAACTAGTCACCATGGCATGCTTGGATCACAGAGGTGCCTCTTGAAGGGAATGTCGCGTAATTAAAACTTGAGTCAATAAATATAGGTGGCCTAGAAAACATTGAGATGATTAGACCTTGTTAGAATAAATTAAGTAATTAAACATTAAATTATTAATTAGAAATCCTAAAAAGAGTCTAATCCTAAGTATAAGACTAATCCTAAGTCTAAGTTTAATTAGGGGACTAATTAAAAATATTAAATAATTTAAAAGAATTGAGATAAATCAATTTATAGGAAAAAGTGAGTAAAATCTAAAGATTGGATAAAATGCACATGTGTACATGAAATTAATAAAAATATATTTTCAAATAGAAGTAAATAATAACTTGATATATTGGGTGTACATAGGATAGAATCTTGAGTCAACCTACCACTAGTCTAACTAGAAGAATACAACTCTAACTAAGATATAGTTAGGAGACACTCATTAAATGAGAATTTGGGGAACAAAAGGAAAACTAATAGAAAAAATAGGAACACATTGGAGAATATGAGGGAATTTGGCTTTCTAAATAAAATAAAAATAGGTAATTACTTGTGCAACTTGGGGAGAATATGACAAGTGTGTGGGTGAATAATCTTAATTAATTTGAACTAAAAAGTTAATTATTTGTGCATGAGGACATGTGTCAATGAGGAAAATTTCTATTAAAAAACGATGTATAAGGGAAAAGGATTGGACCTTCTGAGCACTGTTATGTTGCAAAAATTTTGGACTGTGTTTTACTTCTGAGAGTTGGCATACCAAGCTTGTAAAAAGAGTGGAAGTTCTTCCTTGTGAGGAAAAACTTGTAGCTATTGTTTGTTGGTTTCTTTTGTTTGACCCCTTTATGGCTCAGAGGGATCAAGAGGAAGAAGAGTACCCCAATTTTTGGATGGGAGGTATTGGTCAAGTTTCGTTGATTAGCAAGAAAGAGAACAGAAGGAGCGCAAGACTTGAAGAGCATCTTCATTTCACAACCTTCATTGGTCTCGGTATTTTTTTAATATTTTGAATTTATTTGTAGTACGAGTATATTAGTATGTTAGATTTGGTATGTCCATTGTAGAATCAATAGAAAGTCTTAATGCCAAATTTGTACTATTGTTGGCAAACGAATAATAGTTACGCTACTTACAATTTTCAAATTTTCATTATAATTTTGAGCATTCGCGAACTCTAAATTCTGGTGGCTTGATCTTCTTGTAAAACTCGAAATGATAGTGTATGGTCTATGTTTTTAAAAAATTGTATTTTTAATCCATATTTGAAGTTCGTATGATCAAATATTTTAGTAGAGATTATTTTTCAAGAAATTTAATAGAGTATTCTTTGGTGGTAAACTAAGGAATTAATTATTAAATTTGTATCGCATGTTCTCTGTTGAACTTCATTTAAATCCTAAATCTATTCATATGGTGGGATCTCTATTGAATTATATTCTAAATATGAAATTTTATATCTTGGATTCTCTGTTGAAATTGTTGATAAATCCCAATTTATTAGTAGCATGGAGTCTCTGTTTAATTTTTATATAAATCCAATTTTTTGGGAAAAACCATAGCGCTGCTATCAAGTTGCGAATCTAAGAATTTATAACCCATTGGTTCACTGTCAATTTTATTTTTATTTTCTGGAGTTTGAATTTCATTTTAACCGTAGGCATTATCTATTTTTACCTTGAAATTTATGCATGTGACTGCATCCTAGAACCTAGCGCTAGCCCAAAAGGCACGATTCGTATCTCCAAAACTCTGGTGCTCTCGAGATTTATTCAACTCCAAAACTCCCTTTCACCTAGAGTGTTACCGATCAAACTCGGTAATAATTAGAGGTTGACTAGAAGATGTAGGTTCTACACTACCATCCACCTTCCTTCATATTTGGTTATGACTTTAATCAGATGACTGACGAGATTCCTTTTCAAATGAGAATCTACGATGGAGATCCACTACGATAATCTGGGATTCAGAGTTTCTCTGTACCTTTCAACTTTGAACTAATCCACCCATATCGCCAGACTGCTGAAGGGCCCGAGGTTCTAATGGCTCATGCTATCCTATGATAAATGGTTTACGTCCACTTCAGACTTCTCGATGCCGAGAGTTCCTTACCTTTNTGAAGGCTTGAATATCTAATGGCCCTCATTTGATCTCTAGATCCACGATTGTCCTTTACTCTGGGACTTTGGAGCTTCAGGGTTTGTTAGCCCTTAGACAGTTACAACTCAAAAGTTTTGAATCACCGAACCCCTTTAGGATCCAACTACTCGCATTTTCCCACTGATATACACTCTAGATTCACTCCACGACTTCAGAGCTTTGGGGATCACGTAATATAAAAAACTCAAGTCTCCCGAAGAATCAAAGTCCAAAGGAATTGGGGTTTAACTACCACACTCCTTCTCTTTATCCAACTACTGGGTGATATTTCGACTCTTCTCGAATAGATCTCATCCAATGAAACTTAAAATAAAAAAGTTATCCTCCTGGGGACTTACCCTCGCTATCCCTCCTTGAGCTTCACCACCTAGATGACTCAACCTCTGGTGAACATGGTGCATATCCTCCTTGAGCTTGGTACTTGGAAGAGTCACCTGCGCACCTATTACGCCTACTCTATGTAAATTTTTCACTGTCCCTCTTGAGATTTATTATTGATAAGTTTAAGGCCTCCACCCACCTTGAGTGTTCTTTTAGCACACCTTACATTGTTTCTCCCAAGTTTTGGGCTTTCAAGGGGCCCTTCTGTGCACTTTTGGTGTTGGCACTAAAATTTCTTTGTTCTGTGACACTCATAAGAGAAAATTTGGATCTTAAAATTGAATCTTAACTCCAGAACAGACAATCACACAGTTGGAGAATTACTTCATCATAGTGTCTTTTTAGTTCAGAAAGTACAAAGTAAGCTTTAGTGTTTGAGAGATTTTATTTTCCCTTCTTTATATATATATATATATATATATATATATATATATATATATATATATATTATGCTAACTCATAGTATCTACTTCCTTGGTTTGTAGAATGGAGGGATTTGTGTTATGAATAACTATTCTATTGTTATTTTAATCCTAAATCTAGATTTGAGTTGGATAAAGGAATTAGTGGAGGGATTTGTGTTATGAATAAATATTTTACTGTTATTTTAATCCTAAATCTAGATTTGAGTTGGGTACGAGAATTAGATGCTTCCTTGTTCTTAAGAACAATCACCAGTCTTAAGACCTTAAATGGTCAAAATCAATCGGATGAATCCTAGACTTGAACCTTGATTAGGTGTCTTCAAGGTCTTAACCTTTCAGTTAGGTTGGATGGGTAGAATCCTAGATTGCTTTGTCTTATGATTTATTATGTTAGTAGCAATGATGTTGTATATTGAGACTTGCAGTGTAGGATGTAAATGAGAAATGAATTGGCAATATTGAAGCATGTTAATTTCAAGTAACATTTGTTCCATGATGTTTAAAAATAAATAAAAATTTGTATCCACTATTGTACTCACTTACATTTATGTAATAATAGAGGGGCATGTTACATATGGTATCAAAGTAGGTTCAACCCTGTGACATTGGACCGTTATGCCTTCCACTGTGTTAGCTGAATGATTAAAATTATATCGCAAATTAAATTTTGAAATTGTACATGCAATAATCATGGTTAGAGGAGGCAGGGGTGGTAGATGACATGGTGTTGAAGGAAGAGGTGTGACACCTCCAATAGTACCCATGCTAGAGGGGTCTAACCCCGAGGGAGAAGAACCGACCACTACGGAGGAGCAGTTTGTTGTGGAAGATGTGGTACGTATGATGATATCCTTATAGAGGATGTCAAAGGTGTTGATCAACCATTTGGATCGAGATGAGGGGAGAGCATATGTGCCCAATGAGGGTTCAGAGTGCACTATGGTTGGTAGTATTAGTATACACAAAGAAATTGAGAAGGTGAAATTTCTTGAGTTCTGGGGTACCACGGATGACTTAGCCATCGAGGCATGGTTGGAGAACATGGAGATGTGCTTCACAATTCATGATTACGCCTCAAACATGAAAGTCCACATGGAGGTATTTCAACTGAAGGGGAGTGCTCTACTTTGGTGGAAGACACTCCTACCTCAACTAAACATGACCAACAAAGATGTGTCATGGGATTTTTTCGAGGAACGGTTCCAGGAGAGGTAATTCTTTGAGGAATTCATTGAGATATAGCTTAATGAGTACAATGCCTTATGACAGGGTGGTAGTATGGTGACAGAGTATGAGGTGAGATTCATGGAGATACTTAGGTATTCTCCACATCTGAAAATAGAGAAGTTAAAGGTCAACAAGTTTGTGTTTGGCCTTAACTTCAACATTTGTGTGAAGGTGAGAATCTTAATGCCTCAGACATTGCACAATTTAGTTCAGAAGGCCCTCATAGCTGAGGAATAACTTAATGGTCTGGGTCAGGGAAGGAATCCTTCTAGAATGACTGGACATACAACATCAAGAGTTCAATAGAAACACACATTGGCCAAACAAATTTCAGGGCATCAAGATACACCCAACAAACCTATGTTCTCGACACTGTGATGACATAATCCTCAGCAGAGGACTCCTTATAAAGGACCATAGTAGAAACAACATTTTAGGCATGTTCAATAGAACAAACCAGGATCACAAACTGCTAGGCCAACAACTTCTACTTTGGGGACCAGGAGCACTGGACCGAAGACTGGATGTTGGACGTGTGGAGAGCCACATTACCAGAGATATTTTCTGATTGAGAAGGCCAAGGTGGTTGGATCATCGAGACCCACTACAGGTTGGGATTTGGGCAAGGTGCACAGAATACATGTAGCAGTAAACAACTGCCCGGACGAGCACCAGTCCATTGTGCTTGAGATGTTAGATATAATCATCGAGCAAAATTTTATCATTTTGATAGATATAGGTGCTACATAGATCTTTATCTCTAGTGCAAGCATAAAGAGAATTAAGTTAAAGGTAGTCAGCAGGATCAGTTCAGATACGTATAAATGGCATTTGGTGCCAAACAAAAGGTTGGAGGAAAGGTTGTGGATTATAGCATTAACTTGGGAGATTTTGTAATGAAGGTCAACCTATATGTCACGATATTAGGATATTATGAAATAGTGATTGGTATGGATTGGTTGGAATCACATGATGTGATACTTAACAGTAAGATGAAATGGTTAAGTTTGACATATGATTTGGGACAGAGTAGAGTGATTGTAGGAAGGAACCAGAGGGTGTCCTTGAGATTTATTTGTTTCCTACAACTACAAAACAGTATGTGCAAGGGGTGAAATCTTTATGCAATCTTAGTGCTAAATGAAAAGGGCGATGTGGAAGGATTAGAAAACATTCCTATAGTGCAAGAGTTTGTATACATGTTTCTAGGAGAGTTACTAGGTTTACCTCCCGAAAGAGAGTTGGAGTTTACAATAGACTTGAAGCCTAGAACTAAGCTGATAGAAAGAACTCCATATCGGATGTCAATGCCTGGATTGCAAGAGTTAAAAATGAAATTGAAGGAATTGTTGTATTTGGGACTTATACATCCAAGTGTGTTGCCTTGGGGTGCACTAGTTATTTTTATGATAAAGAAGGATGGGTCATGGAGACTTTGTACTAACTATCGTCAATTGAACAAAGTGACGATCAAGAACCTATATTTGTTCCTAACAATATATGGTTTTTTTAGTCAGATGAAAGGAGCAATGGTGTTTTCAAAGATTGACTTGAGATCAGGATATCACCAATTATAGATTAAATAACAAGATATCCCTAACACCGATTTGAGATGAGATTCAGACACTATGACTTTATATTTTTACCATTCTGATTAACAAACGCCATGGGGGTATTCATGAGTTGATGAATGGGGTGTTCTATGAATACTTGGATAAGTTTTTTTAAGTATTTATTGAGGACATAATGATTTATTCTCGGTTGAAAGAAGAGTATGATGAAAAATTAATATTGGTCCTACAGTGTTTATGAGAAAACAAATTGTACAGGGAACTATTGAAGTGTTCGTTTTACAAATCGAAGATTCATTACTTGGGACATATCATATCTGGTGAAGGTATCTTTGTGGATCCAACGAAGGTAGATGCTATTATGGAATGGCCCACACCAGCAAATGTACAAGATTTACGCAACTTTATGGGTTTAGTAGGATATTACCGACGATTCATCGAAGGTTTTTCAAAGATAGAAAATTCGATCATGGAATTGAAAAAGAAGAACAAGAAGTTTGTATGGACTGAGAAATGCATGGAACCATTTCAAAATCTCAAAGAGTTGTTGACAACAACACCGATATGAAAGGTTCCTGACATGGAAAAGTAATTCTTGGTATGCATGGACACATCCAAGGAAGGTTTAGGTAGAGTTTTGATGCAATATGGTCGAGTGATCACTTACATTTATAGGAAATTGAGAAAGCATGAGGAGAACTATGCAACACATGACATGGGGTTGTTAGAAATTGTGTATGCCATTATAATTTGGAGACATTGTCTGATTGGATGAAAATTTGAACTAAAGACAGATCATTGTGGTTTGCAGCATATTTTCACATAGAATGACTTGAACGCGCGATAAAGGCATTGGTTAGAATTTCTTAGAGAATACGAATTTAAGATTACTTACATTAAAGGAACAAGGAACATAGTGGAAAATGGGTTGAGTCAGAAAACACACATATTCTGAGTAATACTTCTTAAGATGAATTTTAAAGAAACGATTATAAGTTTACATATAGATGATAATTGGTACAAAGATGTTAATAAGTTTTATCTTAAGTGAATCTCATCGTGCAATATACATGGCTCATCTGGGAGTCACGAAGATGAAGGCATACCTTAATCCTTTATGATTTTGGAAGGGAATGAAAGAAGACATTGTTAGTTACATGGAAAGATGTTTAGAATGTCAGCGAGTGAAGGCTAAACATAGACATCTAGCAGGATTACTACAACCACACTCTATTCCAGAATCAAAATGGTAGGTCATTTCGATGGACTTTATTATTGTATTTCCACTAACGACAAGGAGGCATGATTTTATTTTCATGGCAGTTGACACTCTGACAAAGAGTGCACAATTTATTTCAATAAGTACGACGTATCGGGTGTTATACATAACAAGAGTATTTGTCAGTGAGATTGTAAACTTACATGGAGTACCAAGAAGGATCATATATGATCAGGGATCGGTGTTTACAAGACAGTTTTGGACTAGTTTCCAAGAGGCTTTGGGAACACAACTAAACTTTAGCACAACATATCACTTAGACACAAGCAGGAAAACAAAAAGAATGAACTAGATTTTGGAGGATATGTTTCATATGTATGTAATGGACCAACATAAATGTCAGGAAGAATTATTTTGACTAGTTGAGTTTGCATACAACAATAGCTATCAAAGTAAGATTAAGATGGAATTGTTTGAGTTTATTTATGAGAGGAAATGTTGGATTCCATTGAGTTCATATCAACTTGAGGATAGGGTCTTGGTAGGACCAAAATTAATTCAATAAATGTAAGAACAAATGAAATCGATAATATAGAGGATTAAATAAGCGCAATATCGCCAGAATTGTTATGTTGATGTACATCACGTTGACCGAAGTTATGAAGTTGGCGAGAGATTTTTCTTATGGGTAAAACCGCACAAGAGTTCAATCAAGTTGGGAAAGGGTGGTAAAATATCTCCTAGGTTTGTGGGACCTTTCAAAGTTGTGGAAATTAAAGGACCCATGTCTTATCGACTAGACTTTCCTGATTCTTTGAGGCGTATGCACAATGTATTTCATGTATCAGATTTGAGATATTATATTAGTGATCCTTCACATGTTATTGATGTTGAAATTCTGAGGTCCTATGAGGCTGCCATCTAAGGTCTTTCTTTGACCTTAGGATGGCTCTAAGTTTCAACTGTTTTGCTGTCCTCTTTCTGCTGTTTTAGGACAGCAAGCTGTCATGTACTTTCTGCTCAATATTTTATAGGTTAAGTGCTCTTTTAAGGTGCCCTTGCAAGTGTTTTCTTGTTACAATGTTAGCACATGCAATAATACTTAAAACAAATAACACTACCTCTAGATCTTGAAACTTAAAATGTTGTTCTACACTTCTAAACATGCACAAAAATTGACACAGGTATTTTTGGTCAACATGACCCTGGATAAAACCCCCCCGGGGAAAACCAGTTTGGAGATATGATGTATAT
>SNQJ01S0224917.1:3122-14739 GCA_010110895.2 Picea sitchensis
TTGTTGTATATCATCAAATAATTGTTGTAAAGTGAAAATTTTAAGTAATGCTTCATTTCATAATCCTTGGACAAGGGTCTTTACAAAGTCCTTGTACAAACCTTAGATTAAATATTCAATTTATTTTTTACAACTAAAATATATGCATAACCTTAACTTGAACAAAAACCTTAGAAGACAACTTACATATCGATCCTTTCCGAGGAATCTTATAACTCAAGCTACCTCCCTAAAACTCTAGGAAAGTATAATTGGATTTGAAAATGATATATGAACTAGGTGAAAGCCATCATAATCCATGGAAGACAAATTAAGGAAGCAATTGTCTTTAAACAAATTCTGTTATTGATAGGATGGTATAAATTGTATTGACATTTGTATTTCAAGACCTTGCAACTATATCCTTAATTCAAAGGTTATTTTATCATTTACTAGAATCCTCGAAGCTTGGTAAGAATGCAGGTCACATTGGCATTGCCTGCAAGAATAGAATGGACATGTAGCAATAAAGTGCAAACCATCAAACTAAGTGATTCAAGCATGTCAAAATTGGTTGTGAATTCCTTAGAAACTACACTTGTCATAGTCATTGGTAATTGGAAATGTCAGTCAAGGAACCATTTTTCCATGTTGTCATTGAAAACCTTAATCAAACCTCGAACGAATCATAACTCATCCATGTAAGTTTTGTTAGCGACCATGGAAGAAAAGCATGGGAGACTGTTGTTGGAATGAGAGGCCAGACCTTAACCCCCCAAAAATATTAAAGTTCAAATTTTGACCTAATCTAATACTTGTCAATTGATCCAAGAAACCTAAACCATTCCGCATCCTTTAAGGAACATCTAAGCCTAGACCAACATCAAATTTCATTTAACTCCACCAAATTCTTGACATTCTAGTAGTTAAACCAAAAAATAATGAATTAATCTTAGTTTTGTCGCTACCTTATACTTCTAAGGCTACCAATGTGACTTGAATCTATGATCTATTTAGAAAAAGGAGGAGGAGAAGGAATCTTGGGATTCTATCTAAACCGAGACCTCGTTTTGGGTCAACTCCTTATCTTAAGGAGAAGAAAACCACGAATGAGCATGTATAAAACTGGTTGCGTAGAACTCATGATATGCAGTGGGGGTGCATACATAAGGGAATGGGTGAATCAAAGAAAGAGTGCATGAGTGAAGAAGAAGAACAAGAAGAACCCCTCAAATAGACAAAGGATGGGTTTATATAATTATTGGAATTAGAGAACCACACGGCCTTCCTCCAAGAAGTTCATGTAACTAATATTCTCCATTAAAACAGAAATGGGTAAATAAAAATATAAAATAAACACTTATCCCCTCAAGCCCCCTCTCTTGTGGAATCATAGCCTCCTATAACTCTTTTCATTGTCCGTCTAGCAGCTAGTGATGTATTTATTATTAATAATGATCAAACATTACATTTCCTAGGCACACTGGGCTCTTTCAATTGTTTGGCCACTATGTCCTTTCATGGATTAAAAAAATGCATTATTTAATACGAGGCTCAAAACTCGAGGTGTTACAACCTTAAAAGAAAGTAAACTGGAACTCGAACTCAAAGAAGAAAAAGGATATGATCATATATTGGTTACGAGTTCTCAATAAAGATTGAAAAGACACAATTTTATGACGTCTGAATGAGAACCATGAAAGATAGGGAATTATGAAAAAGTGACCACTTTACTTACAATGATGGAATCTCTCTCTCTTTCTCTATCTTCTTACTGATGTACCTTTTGTGTTCTCTTTTGTTGGAATTCCTTGACTGGTTACAACTACCTCTTCTATATGTGGTTCAATTAATTTAGTTAAAGCTTTATTTAACCAATTCTCAATATAATCTCTCATTTCTGCTACAATTATTTCTCTACTTCCCTTAATATCAAATAATGCATTTTCTATATATTTGAAGTCCATTGAAATTTTTTGCAGTGTATCCTCAATGTATTCATTTTTGTTTACATAACTAACCAACCAGTCTTTCACTTATGTTTCTAAATACTCAGTCAAGTTGTTAAATTTCTGAGTTGAAGCACTCTTCAATAAGTTCATTTTTTCTTTTAATTAGTATTTTTACATATGTATTGAATTCAATATTAAAAGTGGTTCATCCACATCTCCATTTGATCCAGCTAAATCCTATTCAATCAATTTTAAATATAAGTCCCCTTTTTTAACACTTATGGTATCAAAATCAACTAACATTTATTTTAAAGTCTTTAGTATTTTTATCCAACATTCCTTAAGTTGCTTTATTTATATTGGGGAAGGAAAGTCCTCCTCTTTTCTTTATAGATCACTAACACTTGAAATTTTTGCAATAAAGGTGCAAATGGCCCCTTTATATACTTCCTTGTCATTTTCAATACTTCCTTGTCATTTTCAATATCATACTGAAGGTATTGCTTTATTTATATTGGGGAAGGAAAGTCCTCCTCTTTTCTTTATAGATCACTAACACTTGAAATTTTTGCAATAAAGGTGCAAGTGGCCCCTTTATATACTTCCTTGTCATTTTCAATATCATACTGAAGGTATTGTCTAAAATGTTTCATTCTTGATCCCAACGAAACTAAACTATTTTCCAATTCACATGCCTTGAGGACAAGATACATTATCTTTTGGATGTTTTCTCCAACACGCCTTCTAAAGGAAGTGAGTAGAATTGATGTTCCTCTTAGTGTGGAGTTGGAATATAGTGTTCCATCAAGACTCTTCCAAGGGTATATTGTGGAAATTGGACTGGAAAATAGTGGTGGGGTATTAAAGTATTTTTTAAATCTTTTATTTTATCCTTTAGAATGGAATTTTCATTATCCATTTCTCCAAATGGAATTTGTATGGATTTTTCTATAGCTTCGGGAAAATGTACACTTGACGAAGCTGGAACTCCATTGAAATCGAGTTATGAGCTCAATTTTCCTTAAACCCTTTTTATATTTTGAATGGATTTTTTCAATAACTAGTTTCTTTGAATTTTTTTCAAACATGGCACTATGTAAAGTGAGGGATTCCTCTTCAAAAAAATGTCTCTTGGGTGGCTAATTTTGTTGCAATTTCTATGTTTTCTTGAATCCTTTATTCTTCATCTAAAAATTCAATATATTCAATATTCACATCAACATCCATATCTTAAAGAACAATTTCTTCTTCACGTACACTCTCATTTCATCTTTCCTTATTTATTCCTCTTTTCCTTTTTCTAATCACTATAATTTTCTGAGATATTTCCATATTTACCTTATGAGGGTTTTGTTCACCTTTATCCTTAGAATTATGGATTTAATATTTCCTTTGCTCTTGAAGAAAGGAATGCATTTTTTTTTAATAGGCCATAATAGGCCATTTTTTTTAAAAGTATTAGGAAACCATGAACTCCTCTCATTCATGACTCTTCCTCGTTGTCTATGTTGATCAGTGGTACTAACTGTTGTTTCAATATCTTGTTGTTTTTTCTCAATACATCATTATTGAGGGTTATGGATATCACCCTCTTCTTCTTCAAACATGAATGTATTAGAAAATGAGACACTCTAGCCTACATATGTCATGTGTTTTATAAACAACTAGTTAGGGTCAAATCCTTTTATTTAATCTTCTTTATTTAAATTAAAGTGATCAAAATGGATTGAGAAATCATTGATATTTGTAGTGTTTTTTACCATTATCTCTCCAATTTTCCATGGTAGAGGAATAAAATGCCCTTTCCTCTTTTTCGTGAAAGAAATGGTACGAAAATCTATATTTCTTGCATACTTCAAAACAAATATCTTATTTGAAACATAATATGACGGATATGAGGGTATATCATGGGAACAATAAATCATGATAATACTGAAATGATCCATTTCTTCAAATATTTCTCTCTTATCCAAGAAGAATGATGCTTCTAAAGACAATCTTGATGTGTTTGGTTCATAAATAAGTTTTTTGAAAGAATAAATGAATTCATTGTGTACTTCATAAATTTGATACATATCCTTCTATTTCCATAAAGTAGGATACCACATTTGAACAAGGTCGATTTTACAATTGACTTGTTTGGACAAATACAAACCTTTGAAAGCATGATAGTATGTAATGGTGAAAATCAAGTATGAAGACATGTAGAATATTTTGTTCTTTTTGAAATTTTCCAATTGAAAATATAATGAACTAGAGATAATCCTTTCCCAATAAAATATTTATTTCTTATGGATAGAAAAATACAAGATATATAGATCCATCCTAGGAATAGTAACCATAGATTCTTGTCTGACTACTCTAGAAAATAGTCATCCCATTTGTCAATAGGAATTTTTTAATGAACTAGCCTAAATGTTGGATAGGTCTTTTGGAATATTGTTGGGTCTTCAAGATATTCTTGTACAAGCTCCAATCCTAAATTATTTACCTTCAGAAAGTCCTAGGATTCTGTGTGTTTGAAATTCATTTTCGGCTTTGGAAGTCTAAGCATCCTTTCAAACAATGAAAGCGCTAAGGAAATAATAGACTCTCCTTTCAACTAATTTTTTCTTTGATTTTTATCAAATTTATCAATGCATCCTGAAACCAATTCTTTAAAATCATAGACTTCTAGAACACAACCTGCCAAAGCAATTCATGACATCCACATCTAATTTGAACTCTTATCTTGCAATGAAAAAAAAGAGTAATATATGTATGCTCTTGACCACTGGAATATTTGATATTCTCATCCAAATGAGTTCATGGTATAAATGCAGAGGTGATCATTTCTTTTGTTTGTCATACTTAAGCAAGTTGACAGATTAGTGTACAGTTATTTTCAAAACTTTATTACCAAAGTAAACATTTTTATGATAATATACATTGGGGCTCTTGATTCAAAGGATCGTTAATACAAATCAAATTTAGAATTCATGAAGAATTGTCCCGAGAAGATTTCCATTAATAACGACTTTTAACACTTAACCAATTTATCATTTTCGTAAGAATTTCATTGAATTTACATTAGGGATGGTCATAATATACGACGTGAATTACCGTGGGGTGATGGAGAATTGGGATGGGAAAATGGTGGGATAATGAAATAGAAAGATGAGAGCTAATCAATGTGATAGAATCACGGGGTCGGGGATATATGTGGAAGAGTTATGAAATTATTGTGAGCCACGGTAAGGCTTAAAAATATGACTAAGTGTTGATATGTCGCAGAGCTAAGGAGGTATGATGAGTGAGTGGGTATGGTGGAGAAGAATCATAGTGTCCTATGGAGCACGGTGAATTATAAGAAATTCCACTAAGTATGAGAAGTGGGTCAGGGTGGCGAGGTCGTGGGTATGAATGATACGATTGGGAGATAGCCTAAAGTCGCGATGAGATAGTTGGGATTTTTTTTAAGTATGGGTCCAAAATCAAGGCAGTGGAATACGATGGTGTATTTTGGGGGCTATGGAAGTTGAACAAGTGTCAAGATACATCATGAAGCTCTTACAAACACTAACATTTTTTAAGTATGGGAAAGGAATATACAAGAGAGAGTTTACGAAATACTTAATTTATTTGAGCATCAACTTGCCTCTAGTAGCATTGTTACCTTCCTTGAAGTTTTTACTATGACTACTTGATCCATATTCATTTCTAAATTTGTTTTAATTCATCCAAATATTTCTCTAATTCCACATCCACCTCTTCTTTCTCTAGCACTTTGTTGTCTTCTACTCAAATTGTCATCAATTTCAAGAGTAATTTGGTATGTTTTATTTAGACTTGGAAATAAAGAGTGTTCAATTCATATCGAGTTTGATACCTTAGGCCCTTGGCATTCCTTGTAACCCTTTGAAACTTTGGTTCCTTGATGCATGCTCTAATTGACAATCAGATGAACACCTCTATGTTCCCTCAAAATAATGTCTACCTTTTCCTCAAATATCCATCTTGTATGTACAAAATGTACCTATAATTTATAGGTAAGGTTTTCACTTTTATGTTAATTACCATTTTCTTGCAAGTCTTAATCTTGTCCTTGCGATTATAAACACTATGTTTTTGTATACAAACTTGCCATAATTGGCATGTGCCTTCAACTTGGTTCCAACAAACTTCACCTTATGAGGGTATTCAACATTTTGATATTAGAAATAATTTAATGACTCTTCAATCTAGACAATTAAATTTTTATCCATTAAGTTACCATCATAATTTGATTGTTTAGTTATAACACTAACCCTATCTTTTAGAAGTTTGGGAAACTGCACACAAGGGTGTCTTTCCTAGTCATCATGTCTTTCCTATGCTTCAAGTTAAATTCTTGATTCTTTTCTGAGATCACCAAAAAATTTCATTTGAAATTCCTCGATTCTCTTTCTCAACACTTCAAATTCTCGATTTCTTCAAGATTTCCCATAACTTCCATCACTACATATGCTAGATATCTTGTATTTATTTTCCTAAGTGGAATACTTATTCATATTATCGTGTACTTCTCCTTGTTACTATGCACGAACTATTGCACTATTGATATTTTTTTCAACAAGGATTTATTTCCTAGCATCTAATCGCTAGCATAACCTCCTCCATCAAAACCTGTTTGCAACATACATAATATTTCCATAAATTAAAGCCACACTTTCCTCCTTACAAACTATCTCACGTGTCATTTTCTTCTCTTCCTTTCATAAATTTATAACCTTATATGTAATACCACTAGATGTAGTTTAGGGTTGTAATCATATTCACATAGCAAAAATTATCAAACACACAAACAAGGATTTGAACATAAATCAACATAGAAATAAAATATACATACACAAATCATCAATGTAGAACACAATGGTCTTTTATTCAATCGAAATGGCTCAACTATTAGCTTTATCACATTCACAATACCATCATAATATTTGAATTCTACACTGACCTAACTATAAAATGCCAATCTATGAGATTTGAAGGCCCTTTGTTCATTTACAAACCTCAATTATCCTTGTGATATTTAGTTTGTGGCCTTCTAACTACATTGTACAAATTCAACAATTCATATAGTGAGGGTACAAAAAATCACTATGGATGTAAATTGGGTTTAGATTGCTTTGTTGCGAGGAATGATTGTTATCTTCCCCAGCCAGGTTCAATTGCCGCAAGTGACATGTTGAGATTTATGAGTATGTTTTCGTAATGGCTTCGAGCCCTGTTGTTGGATGAGCTTGTACCCTAAATTTTCTAGGGTTTATCCTGAGTACCATCCTCAAAATGAGGGGAAGTACTCGGGGATTTTCCTTGGTAGTATAACCTAAAAAAAATATTCACTATGGACAAGAAATATTTCACTACTCTACAAATTACTACAAATTTTAAGAAAAAATTTCTCATTAAAAGCACTCTATATTTAAAAATGAAATCTCTAGGGTCACATATAATGCTCTAACATAGTCACATTATCGCCCTTCATGCTTAGTAATAACAAAACAATGCTAAATATATGAACTCAAATGAATTCACTGTAACTTAGATGGCAATGGATGCTCTTGCATCATTATGTAAGGAAAGAGATTAAGTATGAGAACATAACATAAAGCAAGAAACAAAGAATATATAATATATCTAAAACAATATGTAACCTAAGAAAATTCAAGGTGTGGTTCCATTGTATAACTCTAATAGATATATTACAAAAGAGGCAATGATTAAATTGGTGTAAGAGATCATTTTGGCTCTCATTGTAATGCCAGTGGTGTATAGATCAAAATTTTAATGCTAATTGATGCAAAATCATGCAAACATTTACAGTATGGAAATTATTACATGCGTATGATGTTTCTTAATGTTAACAATGAATTAGAGATGCCTGGTTATAATTCACGAGTGGATGGTGCAATCTTGTCATTAATAATAAAATGATTGAAAAGTTAACCAAAGATATAACCTACTTTCAAATAAATTGAAAATCCATCAACTACTATGACCTTTGGTGCATATCTAGTTAACTTTCATCATAGACTTGTTGATTGTGGAAACTCAATGATTGTGAAATATTGTTGATGATGTATTATAATCCATGGACCTACATTACTTGACACTACTAGACCAAGGTGTGCACACCTATATAACATGGCCATTCTTGTCTCCAATATATTCACATTAATATTATTAGAAACTATATAGAGAAACAACTATAAGTTATACACTAACTTGGTTAAAGTGTGTCACAATTGGGAAACATCTATGCTCCCTGTGAAAGAGTCATAAATGTTGTGGCAAAGTGTTTAGACAACATTGGATTCAAAGACATTCAAATTTGAAGAATGTGTAAACACTCTATTAAAAAACTTATTACTCTACCACAAGGTGTTTAGATGTATTATAGTGTTGTCCTTAGATTTCCCATATTATCATAATTACCTAAGTACACACATTATCATCATATAGTCTCTAATCCACATGATGCCTATTACAATATGTAACAAATTATAAGAAAACATGTATTTTTGTGTTGTTTGTGGGGTTGCTCATGACACAAACAATTTAAACTTTACTAAAAATTGAGCTTCCCATAGTTTCACACACTTAGCTACTTAATTATTTAATAAGTTTAAAAGATCAATTTTTTCAATTAATTAGTTAATAAGTGTACAAATTCAATTTTTTTAAATTTAGTTGTAAAATGTAAAATAGAATTTTAATTGAATATGTATATTTTTTAATTTCACGTTTTATATTCGTTTAAAATAATAAAAAAATTCATCAATAAAATAAAGTATAATTTTTAACATAATTTTTTATTAAAATAAAATAAAATTTTCTCTCTTTATTAATTAAAGATATAATTATTTATTTATATATCCTAATAAAAAAATTATAATTTCTAACCCAAGTTTTATTAAAATCAATTAATGAAATAAAATGTGTTACTCCATTAATTAACAATATGCTTATGCTTATTTGTATGTCCTTTTAAATGCTTATGGATCACTAAGCTAACGAGAATCCCACAATAAATATTGTTCTTTAATATATACAACAATGAAATAGGGCAATCTTCATCCATATATATTAATGTGGAGCATTGTTATTACATGGACCAATATTAATGTGGAGCATTGTTATTACATGAACTAGCTCTTATCAATCCCATTCCACAACATTTCATTGTTATTACTTGTCTTGTGTTTAATGTGGGATTATCAATTATATTATTAAGATGAGAACTATATGTACTTATATGTAATTTTATTGATTTAATAATATATTTCCATTTTCTACCTTAGTATCAAAGCTGATCTGAAAAGCTAGGAATATGAAAGAGATGTGAAAATAATCTACTTTAGGAGTTGATTAATGTGTAAGAGTAGTTTAACATAGGTAAAAGTAGATTGTTGAACATGTGATCCTATGTTTGTTGCATGGTGATATTTTGTTTGTTTAATGTTAGACAAGATCTGTCTAGGTAGCGAGAAGGTATTTGAATGTGTATTAGTTACTAAGTGTGGATGCAAGGATGAAAGGTGCCCACAGGGAAAACAAATTACATCGCATCAATTGACTACTCGACGGAGCACTAACGGCCAAATCACATCATTCCATGTGTTTAAAGGCTGAAAGGAATGTATTGTGAGAAATCTAAATCAGGAGTTGTCATAGCACAAAGAGGATTGAAAGCTGCAGTATCCATTTGAAGAATCTTCCTGCACAAGACGTTAAGAGAAGGGCGGCCAAAGGAGAATCAAGTTGTTGCATGGAAGTCATGAGATGCGATCTGTTTGGGTTCCAATAAATATCTGTGTGATGGAGGGGCAGATCTAGATCCGTTCTAGGTGAGTCTTGGCATCAATGCTAACTGATCTAGTGACTTTTTGTTGACATGTGGCTCGTAGGCACCTCCAACGAAGACATAAGCCACTATCAAGCTCATTTACTATAAGGGTGATAGTGCCACGTATTGTAATTCATTGGTGTCGCCTATAGGAGACAATGTTTCCTAGTACATAAGGGGATGGATGATAAGAAGTTTGACTACAATCTACGTCAGGAGTTCACATGCCCATTTTGGCACTTGGATTTTAACATTGTTGTTTTAATCATCCACAACCTGCGGTTTTGGAAACATCTTTGCCTGTATCTCATTCTCCATATCATGCAACAATTCTCCATATCATTTTTTATCATATAGCTTGAAGCATTATTTTTTTGGGGGGCTTCTGTTTATTCTTTTGTGAAATAAATGATGATGAATCTGTGAAATCAAATATAAAAGAGGTCATGGTGTAAGATTGACTAGGATACATTTCGTATCTAAACTATTTTCCTAAGGAATTGGTGAGCATCATGGTTGGGTACGTAAGTGTCTCCGAAAGTTAGAAGGGATCAAGTTCATATTAAAATCTCAAGATGGATGGTTTTCCAGTTAGTTAAAAAATTGTCGATCTTAGGAATGATCCCTCATTAGTTGTTGATACATGAATGTGGATTGCATTCTGCTAGTAAGGTTATGAGACATGCATGTGGATTGTAGTCTATTAGTGAGGCTACAAGACATGCATATAAATTGTTTTCTAGTAATTGACTTTGGGAGTTAGGTGGAATACGAGAACTTAAAATGAAAATTCAACTTAATAGATACACCTTTAGGAGGGTTATGAGACAACTTGATGGAGTTCTTCCTCTGTTGAGTTTCAAAATGGTTAGAAATACTAATTAAGACCTTACTTGATAGAGATCAAAATGGTTAGAAATGTTGATGAATACCTTCCTAGATTGAGATCCATAAGAAGTACCAAAAGTACCAGAAAACCAGTGTACTAGAAGCACCAGAAGTACCAAAGTACCAGAGGTACCAGAAGCACCAGTCCAGAAATCTGTAGATCAAATTTGGAGGAGAAAAAGTTGGATTTTCTCAGATCCAAGCACACCAAGCTACTCGCCTCAGCCAAGTGCACCTCCTGGTAAGTTCAGAATTTGATTTTGAGCACTTTCATTTTTCGGTCATTTTTCTAGCTCCAGGTAAAGATGTCTGCAAGTGTTAAGCTTATTGACAAGATAGAAGGAGTGGAAAACTTTTGTGCCTGGAAGTATAGGATTGGCCTCATTCTTGACGAGAATGACCTAGCAATATTCGTCAAAGAAGAGGTGTCGGAACCCGTCGATGCTACAAAAAAGGCAAAGCGTCAAAATGACACAATAATGGCCAAAAGAATCATTGCAGATTCAACCACCTGATTCCTTATGTGTCATATAAGAAGACTTTGAAAGAAATGTTTGATGCCTTGACTAGACTATATGAAGGAAAGAACATAAACTGGAAGATGAATCTAAGAACTCAACTCAAGAATACAAGAATTCAGAAAGGAGAAATGATTAAAGAATACTTCTGCAGAATCTCAGAATTCAAAGAACAGCTAGAAACTATTGGAGATACCATAGACGAAGGTGAACTCATAATTACAGCCCTAAATGGTCTCACAAGACCTTGGGATGCATTCATCCAAACGATATGTGTCAGAATGGAGAAACTAAAGTTTGATAGTCTATGGGAAGAATGCATCCAAGAAAAAACAAGAGTAGTGAATTGTGAAGCGTTACTAGCAAGAGATGACGATCAAGCCCTAGCTACTCACACCAAAGGAGGAAGGAAG
>SNQJ01S0224919.1:0-10495 GCA_010110895.2 Picea sitchensis
GAGTCTGTTAAACCTGCTCCTCTGCTATATATGTAATGTTCTTCAATGCAATGATTAGATTGATATGTGCTAATTCTTCCAATTCTTTCTTTTGCCAGAGTTTTCTAGTAATTTTAATTGTAACTCAAATATAGAAAATATAATAATTTAAATTGTTCTTGGTGAAAATTATTAGATAAATACTATTGGTAATCAAAACCTACTCAACATGAATTGGAATATATTAACCTAGATGAATATTTTACAGATCTGATCTTCCTGACCAAAAAAATGAAAAATTGAGACAAGTCCACGTAACCATATAAGTAGTGCTTGGAATAAGACCATAACCTCTCTTTAAAAGGACTAAATAATCTTGTAAGAAAATCATAATATAATAAATATACAGAGTTAAAATAGAATTTTTATCAAAGATTAATTATATTAACTTATAACAAGGTTAAAACCCTTAAAGAAATATAATATATAATTTAAATAGAAGCATTGGATATAAGATGGAAAATTCTAGTGTGATTCTACAGTCATACAAATCTATTATTAAATAACAAATTTTAGTACTCAAACATAATTCTGAAAATTTTCTTAGAACAGTTCGAATTGGTAAGAATAGTAAGTGGAACAAAGAAAGTTTGCGACCTTTTAGATCATATTATAAAACTTCCAAGAAAGGTACTATTAAGTACCTGAGTAGATATAAAAATATAATCACCACAAATATTGAATACACAATAGATCCGGAGTCAGGAAATATAGGAAGAAACCACTTTTATTATGAGAGAGCTTAAGGTGGGAAGCACTGCTTTGTGGATCCTATTATGGGAGGGATGCTCTCCTGTTCACTTACCTCTTAGGGGAAACCTCTTAATGAGTTTCATCTCCAAATACAAAACTCTCTTCATATCCCATTAAATTTTTTGAACCTTGTATAGTGTTATCAACAACCTAAAAATATTCTAGAGGAGGAACCTTCTAGAAGTAGAAACTTCTAGTAAGTCCTCTTACATTTATTATATCTAGCTTTCATATTGGGCATTATTCAATAATATAGTGGATCTAGTCCACCTTACATTGAGTGGCCTCCACTGTAGTGCATCACCATGGGCCCTGGGCTGCCACCTCTCTGAGACCTAGGAATTCCACCTACCTTATAGGCAGTTGTCATCAGCTTGTTGTGAGATGTGCAAACCATATACCATGGTCTCATGGATAAGTGTGGACCATGAGTGGTACAGAGTAGACCCTACTGAGAACCCGAGTCCATGTAGAAATGGAAATCCACCATGCTGAGAGTGGTCAACCACCAGCCTGGCAAAATGGGGTCCCATGTCTCAGGTGCTCATGTGAACTCCATTACAGGTTATACAGGGAACCCAATAACCAATGGCGGTGATCCAAAACTGCTTGTCATGGATCTAAATAAAATATACATTGGAAACACCATATAATGTACAAAAAGAAAATATTAAGTGAAATATCAATGGAATTTATCATTGGCAATCTGAACCTTATTGCAAAGTTATGAGCTCTGTCACCAGTTCCATCCCACAAAAGGCTAAATGATTGATTTTAAAATAATGATATCTTCACTTCAGGCTTCAGTTTGGGTGAATTTTTTTTTTAAAATCAACTATTTTTGGAAGGAGAGCTCAAATATGTAATTTTTCTAGCAAATTAAACCTCCATGTGATACAAAAATAAAAAAGTGTAATAGGTAGATCTATGGAAAAAATCCTGAAAATTTGTAGTTTTTAAAACTTCAATAACTTTACTTCTAGGACTTTGTTTGGAACCAATTTTTTTTTTTAATTGGGTGTTTTAATGAGAGGAAATCATATATACAACCAGTTTATGAAAATTATTCACATAAATATGTCACAGCAATTTCGACCCTCTTTGGTTTTCTTGAAAAAGCTGCAAAAATAAAAAAATATTACCCACAATTCTTGCCAAGGAAAGTTCTTTGATATCAATTGTTAAATACTGGTAGATCTACAAATATAATCACTTGCAAAATAAGATACACAGTATCTGAAAGAAGAAATATAGAATAAAACACACTATTATTATAAGAAAACTACTTTAGGGAAACACCATACAATGTATCTTATTATGGAAGATATCCTCTCATGTTCTACTTGCACTCTTCAGAACCTCCTAATGAGCTTAAAATCCCAGTGAAAACTTCTCTTCATATCCATTACATTTCTTAAACCCCATTATATAGTGCTACCAAACACCAAAGAACATTCCTGGGAGGACCCCAGCCTATATGTATAACCTTCTAGTAAGTCCTATTGTATTTATTATATCTAGGTACCATAGTGGTGGGTGTATTTAATAATATATAGTGGATCTAGTCCACCTTGCATTGAGTGGCCTCCACTATTAACACTATGAACCCTTCACGGCCCCCTACCTCTCTATATACCTAACAAGTGTCCAACAGTTACAATCATTAATTCTAAACGATAATTATAGACTTGGGTAAAATGGGTTTTTACAATCCCCTCCACCTTAAGTGAAACACCATCCTCCTTTGTTTTTACACCATACTAGAATTTATACAAAAGCAAAATATAGATGCCATCCTATGAATCTTGTTTTGTGGCGGCCTCATTTCCCCAAAGTGATTCCATTCGTGACTTGCAAATGGATAGAAGTTCCTAAGTAGTGTCTCATCTATCTATTATGCATTGGAGTCTAGGACTAAACTCTCCATATTATTACATGTATCATGGCAATGAATATAGTTAGAATCATGAACATCTTTCTTTAATAAAGATACATGATATAGAGCTCTAATAATTGGGAGGTAGAGAAATTCAGTATGCCACCTGTCCCACTCTTTCTAGGACTTGAAATGGTCCAAAATAGTGGGGTTCTAGTTACCATTATTAGGGAGCTCCTCTTGGGATTAACATCAAGATATACACATGATATTTCTGTATTTATGAGTTATTTTTCTTGTCTTGAGCCACTTTCATATTCTTCTCAATTATGACCACTTCCGATTCCATTTCCTTCAATGTATCAGGTCCAAGTGTGATATTGTTTAATGAATTATCCTATATGATTGGAATCTTGCATTTGTCATACAAAGACTCAAATGGGATCATTTTCAGTGAAGCTTGATACCCATTATTAAAATTATAATAATGGTAAATAATCTTCCCACTTCTTGGGTTGGTGCATAAACTACATTCTTAACATGTCCTCCAACACTCTATTCACCCTTTCAGTATGACCATCTATTTGAGGATGGTAAGTCATGTTGAAGGATTATTTTGTTCCAAATCCTAGAAACAATATTTTCTAGAAATTTAATTTCAATTTCACATATCGATTTTGAGATAATCATCTTGGGCGTACATAATATAAAATTTTCTTTATAAAAGTATTCACAACATCTATAGATTTATAGAATTGGATTTTAATGGGGATAAAATGAGCTACCTTTCTTGAAAGCATCACTTCACCACTATGATTGCATCAAGTTTTTTGGTTGTTCTAGGTAGTCCTATGATGAAGTCCACAAAGAAAACCTCACATTTTCATTATGGAATTTGCATTGGTTAAAACAATCCCTCTTGGAGTGTTTGTGCTCAACCTTGACTTGTTGGAACTAAGAGAACCTAGAAATATACTCTACAATATCGTTTTTCATTCCCTTCAATAATATAATGTTTTTTGTTTTTTTATCATCTTTTTATAATAAGGATGACCCACATAATATATCTTATGAAATTCATCCATTATGATGTTTTTTCACCTCTATTGAATTGGGTATGCATATCATGTTTTGTACATCAACAATACATCTCCTGTGAGTTGGTATTCATCATACTTCTTCCCTTAGGTATCTTGCGACAATCTCTCTTTCACTGGGTTAACATGTTCATCACTTTATAAAAGATATATTATTATTTTCTTTCTATCAGATTCACACATGTTTGTTTCTACTAAGTTTACGATCTACACACTTCAGTTGAGTGCATCCACCACTTGATTTTCCTTTCCCGTGATGTGTCTAACCTTGAGATCGATCTCCGCCTCAAGCCATGCAGCTGTATGGAGTGAATTATTGGTTGGTCGAATAGATATTTCAGTCCACATTAGGTTTTCATCAAGACAAATCTTAGATCCAGGGTGAATTTATCCACACCAAATCAATGCACAATGGTTTGCAAGCTCCAAGTCACAAGTAACATAATGTTTCTAATTCTTGTTTAATTTTCTTGATTCATAAAAATACCACATACTGTATGATGACTACATCAATTCCTTCCTTGCAAACATCTCTGCAGACTGAGAAGTATTTTTCAGAGTGTAATCTTTAGGATAGGGGAATTAGTCAAGAGATGTTTCAACTACTAAAAGATGGTCTCACATTATACTAACCATACAAATTTCATCCTCTTTCTCTATAATGAAGTGATGGGATGAAATTTTTGGAAATCATAATGAACGCTGCCAATATCCAGATAATTCCATAAAGCATCTCACCTAGGATACATTCTTGGGGGATGACCAATCCATGATGGATTTAATCTTATCTAGATATACAACTGATGGCAGAAGTGTCCTCGGAACACACACTTTTACGTAAATAGTAAAATAAAATTACATATGAGAATTTACAGGAGTTTACACATGAACACTCCAACACTCTTGCAGTAGAGCTATATACAAGCTAAATGTCCTAACAAAATCTAGTTATGGATGGTTATTAGAAATAAACAAGTATTCTGGCAAATGTTATTTTATTTTAACTATACTTCTAATTTAGAGCCTAAGATATGACACCTTTCTAGAGTCATATCTTTCCTGGCAACAATATTTTATTTCTAAATGTCTCCATTTGTTAACCAAATATTCTAGATTATTAATTGTGTGTCTGATAAAAGTAGTGGCATTTTATTCTAATTTTTAAACTATGATATTTGTATTTTGGATCATATAACATTCCCTCCTATGATCCATGATACATTACAATGGAGAAAATACCAAGTTCATCCACTGAACTTAGTAAATTTTATAATGCCAAGAGGTTTCGTGAAAATGTCGAAGATATGATCTTCGAAGGACAATAAATTGACTTCATGACATCCTTTGCAATGAGTGATCTAATATGATGATACTTGGTTTCCACATGCTTTGTCTTTGAATGAAAACTGAATTCTTTGCAAGTTTAATGGATGAATAGTTGTCGATGAATAATGATGTAGCTTCTCCTTGAGAAATGCCCAAGTCCTGCAAAACTCTGCAACCAAACAATTTCACATGCTTCTTCCCATGATGAGATGTATTCTTATTTTGTTGAAGAAGTGTCTACTATAGATTTTTTCTTACAACTCCAAGACACTGTTGGTGAACCCATGTTCATTAAATAACCCGATGTTGATTCTCGATCATCAATACTTCCAGCGAAGTCAGCATCTGAAAATCCACCTAGTACAAAATTTTTAGTCTTTTAGTAAAGAAGACCAAAATATTTTGTTCCTTGGATATATTGAAGAAATCTTTTGGCTACATTACAGTGGTTGTCCCATGGTTTCTACATAAATCATGAAATAATATTGACTGCATAAGATAGATCTGGTCAAGTGTTTTTTCAAATAAATCAAGATGCTAATTAATTGTCTTTAAGTAGTGTTGTCTACCATTTCGCCCCCTTCAAATTTTGAAAGTTACAAGTTTTGTTCCATAGGGGTAAAATTGGTTTGCAATCTTGCATTCCAAATATCTGAAGAATTTATGTTTCATACTTACTATTAGAAATTAAAATATGATGTGGACATTGGAATACTTCAATTCAAATATAGTAGTGAAGTAGTCCCAAATCTGTCATCTTAAAACCTTCATGTAACTCCTTTTTCACCTATGCAATATGATCATCATTGTTTTCGGTGTGATCTGACTGTCTATACATAACAGAATCACCGAGATATGGTTCGTTGGCTGATATATACAAAGTATCATGATTCCTTAGGTTGAAAACCAACTTTCTAAATTCGCCAAACTCGAGGTTTTTAACCCATATACATCCTTGATTAATTTTCAAACTTTTATGTTCTTTCCTTCAATTTCAAAGTAATTGGTTGTTGCATATATACATCTTCCTGCAAGTCTCCATTGATAAAATCACTTTTTACATACATTTGATGAAATTTCCAACCTTTATGAGCGGCCAATGCAAGTGTTAATAAGATGGTATTCCATTTAGCTGTAAGAGAAAAGTTTCCCTCATAATCCAATGCCTTCACACTTTCACGTATAAAACTAATCTTTAGCCACAAGTCTTTCTTTACACTTGTCAATTTCTCCATGTTGGTTGTATTTAATTATGTAAACCATTTCATCCAGTGGGTTTAACACTTTGAGTACAATCAACAAGTTTCCAAGTGTGGTTATCAATTACTTATTGATACTCTCCAATCATATCCCATTGCCATTGTTGCCATTTCTTTGCTTTTTTGTATGTGGAAGGTTCAATAACATCATTTTGCTATCAAAGGAAAAATTTTCTTCATACGTATGACTGCCATTCTGTTTATTAGCTCATGTCAGAACATTAAATCTTTCAAAGTTGAACTACCCCATTTTGGTAGTTGATGTTCACTTGTTTGGGTATCTGAATCACCATTATTGTAAATTGGATTAATATAAAATGATGCTCGTCGATCAGTTGAAGATAATGGAGGTGGAGAATCATTGTCAAAATAATTGTCGTTGCTAGGAAAGTCTGATGAACTATTGGAAGACCCAAATGATGTTTTTGAAGTAAATGGACTGGATGTATCATTGTCAGATGAAGGAAAATCAAGTTCATACCAATTTTGTGAATTTGGTATGAACTTGATTTTCCTTTGATTTCCTTTAGTTTCTAACTTTGAAGAGGTACTCTATTTCTTTATCCTCTTACTTTGGGTTTCATGGAAAATTACATCCCTACTCACAACAAATTTTCCATTGGAAAAATTCGATACCCTTTCTTCTCATCCGAATACCCAATCATTGCACATTTCAACTTCTTGAGTTAATCTTAGTTCTTTTTTACACCCTTTCTTCTCATCCGAATACCCAATCATTGCACATTTCAACTTCTTGAGTTAATCTTAGTTCTTTTTTCTTTCATAAATAAGGAATAACATACTGATCCAAAAACTCTAAGATGTTTAACTTGAGGTTTGAAACCAAACCATGCTTCATAAGGTGTGATTCTATCCAAAGAAGTAGTTGGAGATCTGTTCCTTAAGTAGATAGTTTTATGGATTGATTTTTCCCAATATGTAGGACTTAAATTTTTAAAGGTTAACATGGATCTTTCCATTCCTAACAAGGTGCAATTCATTCTTTCTACGACTCCATTTTGCTATGGAGTGTAGACATTTGTAAGATGTCTTCTTATCCCATTGTCTATGAAATAAGTTTTGAATTCATTAGAAGTGAATTTCCCCTCCATTATCTGTCCTGAGAGTGCCTATCTTTTCTTTAACTTCGTTTTCAAAAATTTGGCGAAAATTTTTAAAGTTTTCAAATGCTTCTGACTTTTACTTCAAGAATTAAACCCAAGTCATTCTACTAAAATCATCAATAAAGAGTAAAAAATATTTGCAACCACCAAAATAAGTTTTTAGTGGTCCACAAACATCACTGTGAACTAGTTGTAACTGCCTATTTGCATGCCATGAACTTGTTGCAAAACTCTCTCAGCTTTTTTTTCCATAAATGCAAGCTTCACATTTTTCATTTTCCTTTTTGAAAGTTGGAAGTCCCTTAACCATCCCTTGTTTATTCAATTGAGAGGGACTTTAAAAGTTGAGATGTCCATATCTTACATGCCACAATATTATAGGTGAAATACCTATACTTACTACTCCTGCAAAGTCAAAATGCCTTGGAATAATTGTCCCTTTCAACCTTAATATTTTCCATCTTTATAACCTGTCATCACAGTTTTCATATTTTGTTTGACTGAATTAATATTAACTAATCCATATTCCATAATCACCTGATGTCCTGCTTATCAAATCGTGACTAAATACAACAAATTATTTTTAAAGGTTGGTACATACCATACATTTGAAATCATTATTTCTCCAATGTCAGGTAAATAAACTTTAACTACACCTTTTCCATAAGGATTATGTTTGGTATTATCTAAAAGAAAGATGGAATTAAGATGGCATTCTTGAAAATTCCAAAAGAAGTCACGTCTGAAAGTCATGTGTTGAGATGCTCTTGAATCTAAAATCTAAGCATATTTCATAATCACTTTGAATATAGGTGGAAATATGTAATTCTTAAGATGAGTTAAAGACATATTTTGAACCATCACCATCTCGATCATTTTCAAACTGTGTTGTGTTTTGATGAAACTTGGAAATTTTATCAATGGAAGTTTGACAATCTTCTGCATAATTGTACGGGGCCGAAGAGATTAAAAACATCAATTTATCTATTAAACTTCATAATAGAGTAATATTATTCATAATAATAACTTTGTTAACTTGAATTTAACAACATATAATAAATTTAATAACTGATTACAAACAATTGCAAAATTTGAAATACCTGAACCTAATGCTAATAACCTCCGTTTGTCTGCCGCTTGCCTCCTTGATCGCTTCTGCTGAACACTACCCAAAACCTAGTTCCTCCCTACCAACTAGGTAACTCCCTAGCTCTAGGATATCAATGGATATCCTGGCCCCCATGCCCAAAACCTCCAACAACCCCAGTGCACTAATACAATCCCCTTCTCAAAATTTCACTTCTCTATCTCTCTGCAAATCTAGAGCTCCCCCCAAAATTCATCCCTTCAACATCCCGTAGCATAACCTCCCGTCCAACTCCTTCCCTTCCTTATCCCTCCTTCACTTACCCCCCCCCCGCCCCATTTACTCCCTACCTAACCCATTTATTACTCTTATCCTTTCCCGTTAATGCCCCGTACCCCCTTTCTTTAATATTTTATCCTTCCACAATTAATAATTTATCCCTTGTGGTGTACGTAACCTTTCAATTTAACTATATAACTTATTAATTTATTTAATACTCATGTTTTTTTTAATGTAATAGGTAGTTTAATTAATAAATTAATTAATCAAATTGCAACCATTAATTAATCAATAATTATTTCATTATTTTTATTATACCTATCCTGTTTAATTAATAGCATATTAAGACGATTAATCCCCTAATTAATTTTTTACTTAATAATCCTTCACATTTGTTCAACTAGGGTTGTTACATACACCCACCCTTCAGGAAACTTCGTCCCGAAGTTAAGGTATCTTATGGTACAAATGACAAGAAACATGGTTCACACATTCATAACAAGTAACCGACATTATCAGTAAGTAAGTCAAGAAAACTCATACATACTAGTGTATATGTACGAGAAATGCATGTGTAGCTAGTACATACAAGACTCGTGCATGTACTAATAATCAAAACTCTCATCCTTTAGAAATTTATGTATACATCCAATCCAGTCAACAAGACTAGTCTTTTATAAAAGACAACAAACCAATCAATTGTTTGAGAAATCCTTTAGTTACTATTATCGGGTTCGACAATGTTATTTTAAACAACTGTGGTTTAGTTACGAAATTATGAATATTCATATATATACATTTCTCTTTTTCTTTTTTTGAAGGGAAAACATTAATTTCCACCACAAGACAAATCTCCATAGTTTCTCAACTATTACTACTCATCCTTCCTCCCTAACCTACTTCCACCTCCATTCCTATCCTTCCTCTGCTAGACTATATTGGAGCGTCAACTATATTGACCTAACTCCAAATAGAACCCGTAAGTGGAAGTGTCGCTATCTCGACCAAGCTTCCCTAGCAGGCATCTGACAGTCATCATCACACGTCTTGGGGAGCATGAGCTAACACCGTCCTCCCATGACTTTAGGTTTCGGAGGATACACGATGGGAAATGCCTCCACCCCTCCTAATCATAACTAGGGTCCACACTCTACAATGGAGGATACATGGTGGGAAATGCCTCCACCCCTCCTAACAGAGCTAGGGTCCACACCCTATAATGGAATATACAGTGGCACCGTGTTGCTGGAGGTTTTTTCATCGTTTATTCAGTTTTGGGCAGTGTCGTCACCTGAAATCATGCACTGATCCACATATCATAGAAATGCATCCAAACCAATATAATTTTCATAAACAATATTCATACCATAATGTTTCTCAGTTAGTGGTCCTGATATCCACTTTTATCATCAATATCCCTTGGCTATTTCATAGCCCATAACCTGTAGATTAGTCTGTAACACAAACTCATACATTTCCATGCATTATCATCATGTAATTGCATAGTAGCATCATTTCGATTTGGTATCCTTGTACCGATATGTTAACATCAAATTTTTCTAATTAGAAATAGATCTCATAATATCCCATAATTCAATTTCGACACCCATTCACAAGATTATCATTTACTCAAACTAGATTGCATAATATCCAAC
>SNQJ01S0224919.1:10505-25244 GCA_010110895.2 Picea sitchensis
TATTGGAGCAACTTTAATTGAAGATCAAATTTCTTTGATTCAGGCTGAGTATCATATAAATCCTTAAAAAGTTTCAAATGATACCATGCATTGGTAGTATTTTCAATGTGGACATACATCTAGTCATTAACTGAAGATTTGATGAGTTCTAATGCTTTGGCATTTTTAATTTCTCAATTTACTAGTGTGGTTGCGTCTGTAGGTTTATTTGGCTTAGTATCTTCATTATATATATCACACCAAAGTTCATTATAAATGAGAGTGCTTTCAATGAGACGTTTCCATGTCTTGTATGATTTTGTGCCTTCAAGTTTATTAAAATCAAAGAACAAATTAATTAAATTTGACATTGTAGTGTTGAATCTTCGCACCAAAAAGAATCAAGCAAAAAAATTATCAAAATGAGCAACACACCACACGCATTACGCAAAAAATGATCTATCGGGGCTTGGCCTTGACCCTTGTATAGTCCTTGAAGTAGGATAAAAATGATTGAGCTTTGCACTTGGCTCTAGTCAAATTCCAGGTAACTTTAAAAATTTTAGTCCTTACAATGCTCTTGCAAATTTCACCCCCGCTCAAAGTAAAATTACTTTGAGTTACAAAAAATTTGTTACCCAGAAAAAAAATCACTCCACAAAGATCAAAGTAATAAAAATTTTCATATTTTTAATCATGGTGGTGGAAGGGACGATTCTCAACACTGTCAACACGCGTCTTGATGCTCGAACAATGGTTGCTCAATTCAATCACTGTCACCCCAATAATAGCATAAGTAAATAATGGAACTTTTGTTATGCCAAATAAAAATGCATTTTATGTTTTTTTAAATGTGCAATCATAGCACAATTGAGGTTTGCCCAGGTTTCTTCTTCCACTATTGCCAATGATATATATTCCAGAGAGGATGTTGGAGCCCAAAATCTCTTGAAATTGTGGTGTGAATACGTGTTCTGGAAGAGACAGTAAGTGATGAAATTTGGTTGTTGGTTCAGCGAGGCCACTTAACAGAATTACTGACTTGGAATACAATGAAGTCTTACATTCCAGCAAGGATAATGATTGATCGTCGATAATTGAGAAAGATCAATGACGGTCCACTCAAAAATGATATCATGGAGAAGATGTGAAGTACAGTCTCGACTTGTCTCTTTCCAAGTATCAATATTCAGATTGATAGGTGCTCTCAACTTGAGTTTTCTTCCTTATTTCACTTCCTATGTCTTATGTGTATCTTTATGGTCATTTTTTCACCATCACCGCTTCAATCAGAGACCTTCTACATCAGACTTTATTTATGGCCTGAGAATTCTTTGTGTTGTTGGGAAAATTCTTCATCACAATAAGTTCCATCCTGCAATAAGATTCATATACTAAAATGGCATGAATCCCATAGCCTATAGAACCTCTTGCAAGAAATTCCACTTATCGATTGACTTAAATTCTATCCTGTAGTATATTTATCACTTAGCAATCAATTCTAAGTGGTGACATAAGTTGAGAATAAGATTTGAACACTCTATGGAAAAATAACAGATTGGATTATAACTTCTATTTAAGCCAACTTTCCTTTTTCAAAAAATATTATGAGGAATGCAACAGTCTTATGAAAATATGTGAGTAGTAGAATAGAGAAATTTTTCTCTCCTATGTGGGCTTATACTACATTAAAATTCCAACAAGCACTTTGGAACGTTCATATTTCTATGACTCTACCACAAACTAGTTCAACGATGGAAAACGTTCAGCTCGAATTATCTCAGCACGTCGTAGATTTGTTCAATGACAACTCTAGGGGGAAATCAGGGTTTGCCAATGGGGGATGAAATAGTTTCAGAAACAAAAACAAAAAAATCGTTTCCTTTAAAAAAATAAAAAATGAACAATTAACTGACCAATTTAACTGATGGAGTGCGTCGACGTTTTTTCCTGGCCTGTAGAGCTGGAATCTCCTTCTCACAACAACTAATATCCTCCTCACATCAGCTGCATTACTAGAGCTCTAATACCACAATAATGGTAGAAGTGTCCTCAAACACACACTTTTATTAAACAGGAAAATAAATTACATATGAGAATTTGCAAGAGTTTACACATGAACACTCCATCACTCTTGCAATGAGCTATATATAAGCTAAATTTCCTAACAAAAT
Organism: Picea sitchensis; assembly: GCA_010110895.2. Lineage (NCBI taxonomy): Eukaryota > Viridiplantae > Streptophyta > Pinopsida > Pinales > Pinaceae > Picea > Picea sitchensis. The sequence continues at coordinate 12,659 of SNQJ01S0224919.1, forward strand.
CTAGTTATGGATCACTTACTAAATAAACAAGTGTCCATTTACAATAAATTCTATTTTAACAATCTTCTAACTATACTCCTAATTTAGAGCCTTAGATACGTCACCTTTCTAGAGTTATATCTTTCACAACAATATTTTGTTTCTAAATGTCTCCATTTATTAATCAAATATTTTAGATTATTAATTTATTATTGTAAATTAATAATTATTTTATCCAAACTTTTTAAACTATGATATTTGTATTTTGGATCATCTAACAACAACCACTCCATTTTCTGAAATTACATGACCCAAATATTGCATCTTCCTATGAAATAAATCACACTTGTTGTATTTAGCGTACAATCGGTTTTCCATCAACACCTATAGAACCAATATCAAATGTTCTTTATAATATTCCTTGGTTTTAGAGTAAATTAAAATATCAATCATGAATATAAAAACAAACTTGTCCAAATACTTGTTAAGAATAGTGTTCAACAAACACATAAATGTGGCTAGCGCGTTGGTAAGACCAAATGGAACCACCACAAACTCATAGTGTCCATATCTCATTATAAAAGTCATTTTATGGATGTATTCATCCTTTATTATGACTTGACATTATCCAAACCTCACATCTATTTTAGAAAACATTGTAGCTCCTTTGAGACAATCGAAAAAGATCATCAATTCTTGGGAATAGGTATTTGTTCTTGATGGTCATTTTATTTAATTTTCTGTAGTCAATATAGAGTCATAGAGTACCATATTTCTTCTCTAAAAACCATGTTGGTTCTCCCCATGGAGACACAATCGGACTAATATACCCTTTATCTAGCATATATTTTAAATGCACTTTAATTCCACCAATTTGAGCATGCTCATTATATAGGGAACTTCAAATGTTGGTACTACTCCTTGTATGATTTGTATGGAAAAATAAATGTCCCGCTTTGGAGGTAATCTAGGCACCTCTTTGGGAAACACATCTCTGAACTCATACAAAACTGGGTGGTCCTAAATTCTCATTTTGTTGCTCTCTGCTGAATTTAACACTTGCATATCATATAAGGGACACACATTTTTGTTATACTTCTTGACCTATAGTCTTGATATTTGTCTTACTGACATAGGATTTTGGATGCCTTGTAGCATCCTATTGTTTCCTTCATCATATTCACACTCTAAGGTCTTATGAAAAAAATCCAGTTTTTCTTTGTGGGAAGCCAATGACTCCATTCCTACTAGCATGCCATATGACCCCAAAGGTAGGATATTCAAGGTTTCTTATGTATGTAGTCCGTTCATTTCAAATGGGCATGCTTCAGTCATCTTTGTCACCTTCTTCTTGGTTCTTATGGCTAGTTGAACTAACCACACTTTTACAAGATTCCTTCTTTGTAAGGCACATGTTTCAACAACTTGGGGAAACATATAGCTAAGGTTAGAAACAGGTTCAATTAAAATTGAATGGGCCATTTGACAATTATACCTTCTAGCTCCACTACCCAAGCTTGGTGGCCTACCTATTGATTCCTGACAATTGCATAAATTCTTGGCATGTTCTTGAACACATCATTGATAGTTGTAAGCTACTGAACATGGTATAATATCTTGCTATCATGTTGCCTATGAGGGAAGTATCTCAACATATGTGCCTCTCCCCAACCCCAACATTGTAAATTTCCTTTACTCTCTTCCTCTGTTTCTTCCTTTGTTTTCTCTATAGTTCTATTCCCACTTTGAGAGGGAAAGTTTTGTTGGTACACACTTCTAGTCGAATGATTGGATTGAGAACCTCTTTTTGGATTCTTGTATTGGGATAGTTTAAATCCCTTCTTCTGAAATCTATCCTTATCCTTATTTTCCCATTCCTTAAGAGGATATTTCCTATGTTTGGATTGATCATAATAGAATTTATCCTTTCTAATGGTGTCCTCCAATGTTTTAGGCTCATCAAACTCAATTTGGTCCTAAAATGATAGTGGTAATCCACTGAGGAAGTGTTGCATTATGGATTTATCATCCTTAAGATAAGGAACATATCTTAATAGTTATAGAAAACATTTTGTATAAGAATCCATGGTTTGTTGTCATAGCATGTGTTCAATATGTTTCCAGGTTAGCTTACTCTCCTTTAATCCCTTGAAATTCTTGAGGTGTTCCCACCAAATGGAAGATCCTCCATTCAAATTAAAAATGTATATCTTTTCTTTCATATTATCTAAGTAGTTATGTACTAAAAAACACTTGTTTAATCCTAGTAGCCAATATTATTCCTCCCCCCCCTTCTTGATTTCTCCATCGAAGGTAGGTGGCTTCACTTTCTTGAATTATTCTGTCAATGAACTCTGTGAATTTATCTTATTTTTCTTCTTAGGGACACTTGAACTAGTGTCACTATTGGACATATCCTCTATAGTGGTACTCTCATTAGATGATTCTTTTGAAGAACTTCCTTTTCTTTTATTCCTCTTGGCACTCTTGCTCATATTTCTTGAGGAACTATTTCCTATGTTACTATGTGTTTGCATATGATTTTTAATTTATTAAGGGATCTTCCACTTCTCAGAGTGTTATCTTCTTGCATTTCTAGTAGCTAGTGTTTGATGTGTGATGTAGGAGAATTATCATCATCATTTAATGAGGCGTGGTGGAAGGTGACCCAACGCACAACACAATGTGCATCAATTGGTTTGGATTCCAAGGAAGCGCAACATTTAAATTTTGAAACCTTTGTAATTAAAGATCCATTGAAATATGAAGGCTAGAACCATTGTATGTACATATAGAAAGTTGTAATTGTATTTAATGATTGTATATTTTACAGATTTTGAGCATCGACTCATATCTAAAATTGTAAATGAGAATTTACTATAATAAGATTAGTGTTAGGATTGTCTTCAATAAGATGTGAAAACATTGGATTAGCCTGGAGGGAAGGCTAAAGAAGCCAATTCATGTATAAATCAATGTAATCTATGTTGAAAGAAAGTTTTGGTTGGAATGAAGAAGAATACTCTCAAATTTCCTCAGACAAATTGTCAAAGATGTTTCTGTTCTTTTTCAAATTAAATAGATACAATGTTATTGTATTTCTACATCTATGTGTGTGGATGAGGTATGCTTACTGAATGAATCTATGATTCTGTTTAAGTTCCAATTGTTTCTCTTCTGGTAGTCTTTGTGTAAGGAGTTCACATTGCCAACACAAGGTGTGTGGAGGCCACCCTTTTATGTGTTTAGAAGATTAGGAGGGATAGTGAAATTGTTCATAGAGAAAGTGCAAGGAGTGCACAAGTGAATTTTGAAATTCCCAATCTTAGAAGAGTTACTGCAAGGAGTGTGTCGACCCATAGAGTTTTAAGGGTCAAAATCTCAGGAGAGACACGCAAGTGTGCACCAAGGTTCACTTCATTAGAGTGAACGAAGCTCAAGAGAAATATTGAGTGTGAGGTTCATGGGAGGAAATCAAGAAATTGAAGAATTCTTTCATTTGAGGAACGACAAATCAGATCTTTTCGTGAGGATTTGAATTTATCCACAACTGTTCATTCAAATTTGAGGAGCATGGTCATTAAGTTCTGAGTCCTTTGGACTTCACCACTTCAAAATTTTGGAACAAATAGTTGTTTTTTAGAGGCACAGAGCCTCAAAGATCCGAAGCCCGAATTTAATCTCAGTCATAGGTCAGGTGGACAAGAGAGAGACGTAGATCTCCGATTTATTCGGGATTCATAATTTCAGATGATTTTTTTTTATTTTCATGTGGAGTAGGAAAGCCCCGGAGCCCGGAGCCCTGAAGTCATTATCAACTGTAGATCGTGCAAGGGAGGTGGATCCTCGTCTATTGTCTGATCAAGTATTAATTTTGACGTTGGAGGGGTGGAAGGATAGGGTAATACCTACTCTTGCCGGTTAAGTCACGTTATTAGCATATTCAGTTGGTAAAGACTTCGATGCATTTGAGCGGATAATAGTTTGGATTAAATTCTTCTAAAGTCTTAGAGCACCAAACAACCCATTTCACTAAGTGCTTGGTCCTAAGTTGTGTTCACATGCACAAGATCTGTGTGCACCCAAGGAGTGTGTCAACCCATAGAGTTTTAAGGGTCAAAATCTCAGGAGAGACACGCAAGTGTGCACCAAGGTTCACTTCATTAGAGTGAAAGAAGATCAAGAGAAATATCGAGTGTGAGGTTCATGGGAGGAACTCAATAAATTGGAGAATTCTTTCATTTGAGGAATGATGAATGAGATATTTTCGTGAGGAGTTGAATTTATCCACAACTGTTCATTCAAATTTGAGGAGCATGGTCATTAAGTTCTGAGTCCTTTGGACTTCGCCACTTCGAAATTTTGGAACAAATAGTTGTTTTTTAGAGGCACAGAGCCTCAAAGATCTGAAGCCCGAATTTAATCTCAGTCATAGGTCAGGTGGACAAGAGAGAGACGTAGATCTCCGATTTATTCGGGATTCATAATTTCGGGTGATTTTGTTTGATTTTCATGTGGAGTAGGAAAGCCCCAGAGCCCGGAGCCTTGAAGTCATTATCAACTATAGATCGTGCAAGGGAGGTGGATCCTCATCTGTTATTTGATCAAGTATTAACATTGACGTTGGAGGGGTGGAAGGATAGGGTAATACCTACGCTTGCCAGTTAAGTCACTTTATTACCATATTCAGCTGGTAAAGACTTCGGTGCATTTGAGCAGATAATAGTTTGGAGTAAATTCTTCTAAAGTCTCAGAGCACCGAACAACCCATTTCACTAAGTGTTTGGTCCTAAGTTGTGTTCACATGCACAAGATCCGTCAGATAAAATTACTCTCATGAACAAGAAATTTCGCGTAGTATTGTGTTGAAGGCCTGTGGTGGAGAAAACCCAGGGGTTTGTGGAACCTTGTGAGCCACTTAGTCTCCTGTGAAATTTTATCCTAGACTAGGAGGTCGAAAAAATATTTATGGGTTTGCATCAGGTGGTATCAGAGGAGGAAAAAGATCTTTGTGAAGATATTTTGGAATTCATGCCACCAAGGAGAGACAAAGAGAGACCTATATCCAATGCAGTGATGGAGGAAGAAATGAGACAAATTTGTGCAAGGATATATGTCATGGAAGCAACAAAAAGGAGAGTAACAAATATTGGTGATGTTAGTGACACCGAAAGTGAAAATCCAGAAGAAGAGAAAGTTTTCGGAGAAGAAGAAACAGAGGAAAAATTACTAAGATTTGTTGTCAAGCTGGGAACTAGGGAGAAGATGGAAGTCCCAATGTATGAAGGTAATTTGGATGTAGAAGAATTGCTTGATTGGATAAATTTCTTAGAAAAATATTTTTATTATGAGGAGATTGATGATGAGAAGAAAGTAAAGCATGTTGTGACTTGGTCGAAGGGACTTGCAACTATATGGTGGGACGAGTTGCAGACTGATAGAAGGAGAAAAGGTAAGTCCAATTTTAAGAGTTGGGATAGAATGATATCTAATCTCAAGGGTAAATTGGTTCCCAAGTATTATCTGTTGAATATGTTTAGAAGATTTTATAATTTGAGACAGAAAGGTTTGTCAGTGAAGGAATATACTGAAGAATTTTATAAACTGAATATAAGAGCAGGACACAAGGAAAATGATGAAGATAAAGTTGATAGATATATCAATGGGTTGAGGTATGAAATTCAATATGAAATTAGTCTAGTGAAAATGAGAATTGTATAATATTCTTATCAGGTATCCCTGAAGGAAGAAGGAAAATTGGCAAGAATGTAGAGCCAAAAGAACAGGGGAAAGAATCTGACCCGAGGGAAAGGGACCACAAGAGAAAAGTTCCAGAAGACAAGGGAAGAAGCTAGTAGCTCAGGCAAACAGATATCTAGAGGAGGATGCTCTAGGGGAGGATACTCTATATGAAGGATACCTTTTCCAAGAGGTAGACGAAGAGGAAGAAGAGGATAAATTAAGTGTTATTCATGTGGGAAGATAAGACACATGTCTTGGGAATGTCCTAAAAATGAAACTATAGGTTTTAGAGAAGCTCATGTTGCTGAGGCTCAACAGAAGATTGTAGAAACAAAGAAAAAATAATAATTTGTTGAAGAGGGAAGATCACTAATGATGAGGAAAGGCCTTTTGAAGCTGGAAAAAGAGGTGAAAGAGACAACACTAAGAACTGGTTGCAAGTTGAGAGATAGATTATGCAAGGTGATAATAGACACAGATAATTTAGTGTCCATAGAAATGCTGGAAAAGTTGAAGTTTGAAATGAAAGTACATCCGAATCCATATACGGTGTCGTGAATGCCAAAAGGACATCAAGTTAAGGCAAGTAGGAAATGTAAAGTTGAGTTTAATATTGGTAGTTATAAGGATGAATTTTGATGTGATGTCATACCTATTGATGTTTGTCATGTTTTGTTGGCAAGGCCATGGAAATATGACAGAAATGTCATACATGATAGGAGAACGAATACTTATACCCTTGAGAAGGATGGGTGTAGACATATGTTGTTACCACTTGAAGAAAAGGGAGTCAAAGAGGAGGCTAGTCCGAGTATACTTCTCATGAGTGGGAAGGAGATCTTGAAAGAAGTTAATAAATATTAGGAGATGTAGTTTGTTGTTATAGGTAAGTTGAGATCTATCCTTACAAATACTTCCATGAAATATTTGCTTGTGGAATTTCAAGAATTATTGGATGATTTTGTTGACATTCCGATGGATGAATTTCCCCATACTTTACCTACCATTAGAAGTATTAGTCATCATATTGAACTTATTTTGAGCGAAAGTATTCTAAACAAAGAAACATATAGGTTGACCCCTTAGGAGAATGAAGGGGTCAAAAATTAGGTTCAAGAGTTGTTGGATAGAGGCTTGATCAGAGAAAATTTGAGCCCATGTACAGTACCAACTGTGTTGATTCCAAATAAGGATGGTGGTTGGAGAATGTGCACATATTCTAGAGTTATCAACAAAATAACCATCAAGTATAGATTTACTTTACTGAGAATGAATGATTTGATGGATATTTTGAGTGGAGCTAGTTACTTTTCCAAGATAGACTTGAAAAGTGGTTATCATCAGATAAGGATGAGAGAAGGGGATGAATGGAAAACAATGTTCAAAATAAATGAAGGGTTGTGTGAGTGGATTTGATCTAGATTTTATGAGAAGAACGAAATGACTACAGATTATTACCAGATGCTTAACACAAAATAATAGAGATACAATAAAACTGGTTTTCTATTCAATAAGGAAATAAGTTGAAACTGTAAAATGTAGCGGAAAACAAGCTTGCTAGAATGGTGGCGGCTTATCTCTGAGAAGAGATGTAATGGTTGCACTGATTCACAATAAGATCATTACAATAAGGCTCTCAAGGCCTTTTTACAATAAACATGAGTTTCAAAAACCCTAAACATACAAAAACCTAACCCTAGGAGATGAAACGCCAAAAGTCATGTGGGACCCATTTGGGTAAGTCAATACATCAACTTCCTGGGGTCGTAACTTTTGCATACGATATTTGTTTTAGGCATATGATAGCTCGTTGGAAAGATCTATCCGAGCACTACAATAGATGCACAAAATTTTGTGACTATAACATACCCCAAAAAACGTCGTTTAGGGCCTCAAAATAGCTCCGGAAGTTCAGGACCCGAAAAACTACTAAAAATAGTAAATTATCAAAATTGCTAGAAATTTGTTTTGAGCTAGTTGGAAAAGGTGGGTGGCCACCGATATCCACCTGGATAAATCCTCCATCCTTAGGAAGCAATGGTCTCTATTGCGTTGAGTTTCCTCATTAGATGAAGAAATTTCTGCTGAATTTGGCCTCGGGTGAGCCACTTGCCTTGGTGTAGGAGCTGCCCTGCTTTGATGACTCGATAAAGATGGATCCTTTGCTGTCAAGTGTCGTTGATTTATGTGTCCATAATATGATCAATGAATGCCTATTGTATGCAGTCGAGGTTGAGCTCTATTGGTGTCAACTATTCTGCTACGTCTGAGGTGTCCAATAATGGTGGGAAATAAGGTCGAAGAAGGTCCACGTTGAACACTGGGTGCAGGCCAAGGAAAGGAGGAATGTTGAGCACAAAATCATTATGCCCCATAGCCTTGGTGATGGTGTACAACCCATAATGGAGTGGGTGAAGCTTTTGATGGGGTCTTGTAAGGCGTTCTTTTTGCAAGTGTAACCAAACTTTGTCTCCCACCTGAAACTTATGTGGAACCCGATGTTGATCATGGCATTGCTTGTACTTGTCAGTGGACTTCTGTAAGATATCCTGAACCTATTGGAAGATGTGTTGGATCCTATCAATGAACCATGTGGCTTTGTCAACCTCAATTGGAGCAGGAGAGGAGTCGGTCGAGGTGAATGTAAGGGGAAGTGAAACATCTATGGGACCCAATGGTTGGAATCCCAACCCCACCTGAAAGGAGATGTGGTCAATTGAGCTATGCAGGGCTCGGTTGTAGCTATGTTGGACATAGGGAAGACTCTCATCCCATGTGTGAGGGTGATTGGAATTATACATGCACAGGATATGCACGGTCATTTGATTTACAACCTTGGTTTGGCCATCTGTCTGAGGGTGGAAGGCCATGGATTTGGTGAGATTGGTGTCCAGAAGTGACCATAGGCTTGACTAGAATGTGTTGAGAAATCGACTGTCCTAATTTGAGACAATGGTTTGTGGGATTCCAAAATGTACCTAGACTCGTTCAAAGAAGACCTCGACAGTGGATTCTACTGTGATTCTCTTCTTGCAAGCAACCATAATCACCATGTTAGAAAAGCGATCGACAACCACAAAAACATAGTCATTTCCCCACTTGGTGGACAGAAGGATCGACATGTAGTCCATTGAGATGGATTCCCATGGTTTGTTAGGAGTAGGAAGAGGGGTGTACAGGCCTTGTTTCTTAGTGGTTGGTTTGGCAATAGCACAGGAAGTTCAAGACCTGATATACTTGTTGACCTCCTGTCAAAGTTTTGGCCAGTAGAAATGTTTTTGTAACATCGCCATTGTCTTTTCAATGCCGAAGTGTCCTACCACCCAGTCGTAGTGGGCTTCCTAGATCAGCTTCGCTCGCTCACTTGAGGGAACACATATATGGCCCAGACGACACAACAACCCATCCTGAAGATGGAAATTATCAACAACTTCCTTTGCACCCAACATTTGGTAGGTGGTGGCGAAGTCCGGGTCTGTCTCATAGAGTTGGGGTGATCCAGAGGTCTCATGGCCGCAGGAGTCTAGCACTGTGGTGAGTGCCGCGACTGGTGGTTTATTAAGGAAATCAACAATGTGGTTGGTTCTTCCTATTTTATACTTGATGTTGAGGTGGAATTGCTGCAAGCATGTGGACCACTTTTTATGGCAGTCATTTTTCAATTTTCCTTGTGTCTGCATGAACTGCAATGGCTTATGATCAGTGTGGATGACTGTCTCCCTCCAAAGAATGTAATTTCTTCACTGGCGGTAGGCTTGGACAATGGAGTACATTTATTTGTCATAAGTAGGGTACTTACAGACAACATCTGATAGTGTCCCACTATGATAGGCCACGGGGTGGTCGTGCTACGTGAGAGCGATAACCACAACATAGTTTGAAGCATCGGTTTCAATCTCAAAGGGTTGTTGCAGGTCTGGTAGTGAAAGTACTGGGGCTGATCACAAGCACTTCTTCAAATCATCGAACACTTGTTGTTGGGGATGACCCCATACAAATTTCACCTTAGCACCACCCCTGGTTATTTGGTTGAGGGCCCATGCAATATGGGAGAATCCCAACACAAACCTGTGGTAGAAATTGGCAAGGCCCAAGAAGCTCTGAAGCTTAGTGAGTGTGTTTGGGGCTGGCTAGTCATGGATGGATCCACATGTATGCCATGTTGAAAATGATGCAGCCTAAATAATGTACCCTATCCATGCCGAAGGAACATTTTTCCAAGTTGGCGTATAGCTTGTGCTGCCGCAGGGTGTGCAGAACCTGCTGTATATGATGCAAGTGTTCGGCCCAAGTCTTGCTATAAATGAGAATGTCATCAAGATACACCACTACAAAAGTATTGGTGAATGTTCACAGGATATCATCCATCACCCTCATGAAAGTGGTTGGAGTGTTTTTCATACCAAAGGGCATGACCAAACATTCAGAAAGTCCTTCCTTTGACTTGAAGGCAGTCTACCCTACATCTTTCTATTCTATCGGGACCTGGTGGTATCCAGACTTCAGATCAATCTTACTGAAGTATTTGGCCCCCATGAGTTGATCAAGGAGGTCGTCGATTTAGGGAATTGGGTACCATTTTGTGGCTGTGATTTTATTCAGAGCCCGATAATCAATGAAAAGTTTCCAGGTTCCGTCTTTCTTTTGTACCAGCATGATTGGGCTCCCTCAAGGTAATGAGATAGGATGGATGTTCCCCTTGTGGAGCAATTATTGGATCTGTCTCTTGATCTCCTCATTCTCTAACAGAGAGCGACGATAGAATGGCCCATTGGGCAATGATGAACGAGGGGTTAGATTGATGGGGTGCTTGACCTGATAGTGCAGGGGTACCCCGGTAGGTGAGGAGAAGTTATTCGAGTATTCTTCCATGACCTTATCTACTTTCTTCTGCTATGTGGAGAGGTCAGCCGCAGAGACCCTAGATGTGGCTATGATTTTTCTCTCATTCTGAGAGTGAATCACAAAGAAGACAAACTTCCCCGTCTGAGAGATGACCTTCCTGCATTGCTTAGCAGAGATCAAGGAAATAACACTAGGTGGGACAACCTCGGGTATCCTGTACAATTTCTTGTTTAAAGTAATAATAACACTACAAGGCCTAGACTCATATATAACATGGCGTTTCCATAAATAAGTTTGGCCCAAAAGAACATCACAAATTTTGAGAGGAGAAACATCACACAATACCTCGTCTTTGAAGGTCTTGATACTGTATGACAGTTGACACTGTGGAATGACGTGGAGATCACTTCCTTGGTGGAGCCATGCAATGGTGTAGGGTTGTGGGTGTGGCATTGTTGACAGGGCTAGCCGCTTGACGACCTCTGCTGAGATGAGGTTATTCTGGCTACCACTATCAACGATGAAGTGCAGTGGGGTGCCTTTTACCCACATCTGTGAATGGAAGAGGTGCTCTCCTTCTTCTGGCTCGTTTGGTTCACCATGTTGGAGCTTGGTGTTAGCAATGGTGGCACTGGGTTCCACATCAATGATCTCTCTTCCCATTTCTAGGTCCAACTCAGAGTTAGAACCCACACCTTATTCAGAGGCTTTCACTTTGTCCACCAGCATCTTCTTTGAGCGGTAGTTAGCAGTGTTATGCCAAGGGCTCTTATGGAAGTGGCACCACTTCCCGGTATCTTCCTTTGTCTTTCCGGTGTCCTTCTTTGCTTGCGGCTTGGACTGGTTGTCCTGATACTATCCATCTTTGCTCTGTCTTTCATTTTGTCGGTTGGGGCTGCCCTTTCTTAGCTTTTGTTGTGAGGGGTTCGCCGACCCAAATTGTCGCGTATTTTGTTTGAGTTTCTGCTCGATTTTGACTGCATATCGGTAGGTTGCGCCCAAGGATGAGATGTCCATAAATTCCATTTCACTCTGGATGCATTTATTCATAGCACCGCGATACTTGAACACCAGATGTCTCTATGAATATTTAATACCTAGCTTGGTGCGCAAGGTATGGAAGATATTTTTGAAATATGGCACTTCTTGGTCTCTTTCTTGCTGCAGTGTGGTCCATTTGGTATACAAGTCATCATAACTTCTGACAGGGTAGTGTTTTTCCTTAATAGTATCCTTGAAGGATTCCCAAGTGGTTGTGACTGTAAATAATGAGGGTTCCTCTGTTTCCTTTTTCTCACAGAAAGTTTCCCACCAATATTTGACATGGGGAACGACTTTGAGGAGCACAAAAGTAATCTTTTCTCTATTCAAAAAGTTATGGACAGAGAAATACCCTTCTACTAGATTCAACCACTTGTATAAAACATCTTCATCTATCTGAACTTCAAATATAGGAATATCAAAGTTTATTTGTACCTTGAAGGGGGCAGTGCCTCCACTCGAAGAAGATGTCTTGCCTCTTGGTAGTCACCGAAGGATTTGCACGAAATTATCCATCATCTCATTCCTCTGTTGTGTGAGGGCTTCCTCAATCAATAGTTTGAAAGGATCTCCTATCCTGTCATCTTTCTTTTCTCCTTGCATGAGAGGTCACTTAGGTGTGAGAGAGCTTTTGTCCTCAAGAGAAACAAGCTTGAGACCCAAATCTTTGTACTTTGACCTCGTTGGGGATATGCATTAAGATGACAAGGAGAAGACTGCTCTGATACCATTGATCCAGATTTTATGAGAAGAACGAAATGACAATAGATTATTACCAGATTCTTAACAGAAAATAACAGAGATACAGTAAAACTGGTTTAGGGCCTCAAAATGGCTCCGGAAGTTCAGGACCTGAAAAATTGCTAAAAATAGTAAATTATCAAAATTGCTAGAAAGATGTTTTGAGACAGTTGGAAAAGGTGGGTGGCCACCGATATCCACTTGGATCAATCCTCCATCCTTAGGAAGAAATGGTCTC
>SNQJ01S0224920.1:1782-14739 GCA_010110895.2 Picea sitchensis
ACAATCGTGTCAGAACATGTCCACATCATATCATCAAATCAATGTAATATCACAGTAAATAAATCAACCCAAATAGCACACTCCCTAACTCAATCCGGAGTCCAAGGGGTTCCATCGATGCCTCTGCATCCTCAAGGTCCAAACCCTGCACACTCAATAAAGCTGAGTCAATAGCACCTGTCTATGTCAAAGAAGTAAAACATCATGTCATCTATCATAACGCATCATAATCAAGGACAAGAGTTTTAATATCATAATAGTCCATATCACTTGCGAGCAAGTGTCCTCAAAAAATAAGTTTTCTCAGTGCGTCGGAGCGGGATGTTACATGAAGAAAATACAAATTTGCACATGTATATTAAGTCATTCTTCAAAAACAATTTAAATCTTTCATCTTTGGGATGTATTCATATTACATATAATCAAATGTTCTTTGAAATTATGTCTTAGCTAGTTCACATATACATATGCATAGATTATTTGTAAATCTACTTGAATGTTGGTTTTTGTGGTTTGTAACCAATTTAATCGAAGAAAATTTAGAAACTTTCCCTTTTCTGATGTGGGATAGAGTCTGTTCTCAAATAATCAAATGTTCAAGTTCAAAATTAGGTCTTCATTATGATCTAAAAATAAATAAGTTTGAATGTAAAACATTTAAGACAATGATAAAATTATATAGGGGTTCTATATATTTCAAAATAATTGATCAACGCATTGAATAAGAGCTTGGCTAAACTAAAAAATTGAGAAAACAAAAATTTAATAAAAGTCAAAAACATACATTTATGAATCATCCTAAATGGACGCATCCTTCCCAAATATGGGTGCTTCCTCCACTTCCTCCTCAATCCTAATATCCCTCCCAAGGACACTCTCATGTACTCTCTTCTCCACATTACCCTATATAACACATTTCAAATTTGAAAATATGAAAATTTAAATTGAAATGATTATAACACATTAAATTTAAATAATTTTAACACATTAAATGATACATGTGAACTCCCAGCCTCTTCAAACTCTCCCAATGATAATTGAGATAAGCCTCTCCAAGTAGTAGGAGATGGAATAGGGATCTGTGAACAACACAACTAAGAACTAAATATAGGATTCAATGTGTTCACATTTATACAAAATTATAAATGTTTTTGATCTCTTATTCAAAAGATTGGAGATTGAACAACTAAAGTGCTCATTTGTAGATATTAGAAAACACATACATGATTCAACCCATCCAAATTTAAACTTGTGGAACCAAGTCCCCTATTTACTGGAGATTCATTTAATATATCTCCAAACTGCAATTAATGACAATAACAACTTGATTATTTCTATAGATACAATGATATCTAAATGTAGAATTAGAAGTAAACTATCTTAAAATGCATAAAAAATTTACTAACTAGAACACATACCAATATGTTGTTCGGGTCATCATTCTAAATGAACTTCTTTCAACCATCATGGAAAATTTTTACATACTCCTTAACATCTTCTATTGACATGGTATCTAACTCCGCATTTGTTTTATAAACAAATATGGCCCAGGAATTGTCTTCCGCTCGCTGACGGTTCATGCCAACATCAACACCATAAAAAATTGCTTCCAAATTTTCACTGATTGCATCCATAGCCTCTTTCTCAACCTATGATGTATCTCGCAACTCTCAATTTGAGGAAAATTCTCATGTTGGGTGAGGTACTAAAGGTTGTGGAGACCTCATCAATGTCGCATTTTGATATGTCGCTTTGCGATCATATGTTCATCATTTACTAGTCCCATAATAATAAGACGGTAGACTAGTATAATCAGGGTGCATGTGCATGAAAAACTCTACATAAAAGTGTCTTGCAAAATAGTGTGGAACATCATCGTTCCACAACAATTTCTCATATGCCGCCAAAAATCTGTTATACATATGTCCTGCAATGTCGGGGTGCTTAAAATATTTCACCTTCAACATCTTTCGCTTTGGTCCATCTTTGAAATTGAACATCGAAATTGTGTCTTCTTTTGAAACTTTATTTTTTACTGCCTCTCATTTATCAGGGCCCATCACCTCTAACTTTCACCGCCTCATTAGATCGACAAAACTGTCAGTGGTTGGCCCCATATTTTGATATGTGTCCATAAACTTTTGCAATGAATGTAATACAATTTTCAATATTTGTTTACTCTCCCGAGGGAGTTCTAAGACCACCAAATCATTTTCCAACCTCCTTTTAACACCTGAGCATCGCTCAAGGGTTATTGCTTCATTAATCCTTTCCCAAGGAAGTTCATCACCAACATCTGAAGGATATGTGGACGTAGGCGTGTAATATTTTGTTTCTTGATAATGCGGCCTCCTAAATCCACCTTCACCCTCTGCACCAACATTAGTGTAATGACCCCACTGTTAGGACTACGTGCGAAGCCCAAGTTCAATTTCTTTGTTGTTTTTAGGCCAGAAGGCGAAGATCACAACAGACGAACCACACGACTAACGACGAATGCAAGTAGGCAGTTCAGGAAATAGACAACTACGACTCCATGCACTAATACAAGAGAAATTGGGTGAAACATGTGTAAAACAACAAGGAGGAACGACTACCCACCCGACGCAACAAGATCGCACATATAAGATAAGGGACAACATCCCCACCTAACACAACGAACTTGACGACCAGTCACTAGAACCTCAAGGTGCATGAACCAAATGCATGAAGGCGTTATAATCTAAGCGCTAACAACAACTCACATCGATCAACAACACCCACACAGAAATCACAGACCTTAGCCAAGTTATCCTTCACCTCTATTCCTTAGGGCATGCAATGATCCCCTCATCAAGAATCATGTCGTCCCCAGGTGATAGGCACGGCTATAACCTTGGCGCGACACATCATAACTAGACCAAGGACTCTAGAACTCCGATGTGCTAGGAACCGAACACTGAAAGAAGGCTACACCCATACCCCAAGCAACAGGTCAACAAGATGCAAGATGACTACAATCAAAAGGAAGAGCTCAATCTAATACCTGACTCCGCCAACAACCCGTCTGAAAACTAATACGCTAGAGGTCTAAGTGAGAAGGTCTAACTGTTACCAAGCGACTAAGGTCATAAATTTTATCATAATGCGCACTAAGAAAGGAACTCAACCAAATCAAATATGCTTATCACCAATTATAAACTATCCATTAAGATAAGTGATCTATTTGACATTTTAAAGGTGCTCCACGCTACTTAAAAAGAATCGACATTGTTGTCTAGAAAGGCTAATCTTGAATGTGATCGATGTCTATAATTATTTCCACTTCAATGTTATCTTTTCTACCATTTTATGCTATTATGTGGGTATAAATAAAAGCCAAATGATGTTATTCAATGAAAATTTAAAGCTATCTTGGTGTGTGTGAATAATTGTCACCTTGATGTTATTCAACGAGAATTTATGCTATTATTAAACACTATCTAAATCAAGTTATACATTACATATAAAAGTCGTTATACGTTCAATTGGATTTAATGCCATATAAATCAAGCTATACATTACAGAAATATTATAAAAAAATCGATGAGATTTAAAGCTATACATTACATCACAGGGAAAGGGCAGGGGTCAAATGATAAGGCTAGGAAAGAGACAAGAAGACGCAAATATTAAATAGAAAAATCGTCAGGTTAATACATGGGCAAATCGCAGGCATAACATGCAACGATTTTAGTCTTAATAATGGCAATCGCCAGAGTAATATATCTAGCCATGAAAACGTGATCAGGATATAAACACACAGAGAAATAAATTGTTACATAAATGTAGTCTTAATAATGGCAAATCACCAGTTAACACCCAAGCAATGATTGTGTCCTTCAAGTGGCAATTCACCTAGAAAATAAAAATGAAAAGCAGTCTTATTAGGATATAAAAATGAAATGCAGTCTTACTAGTATATAAAAACAAAATTCATTCTTATCAGGATATAAAAACAAAATGCAGTCTTATCAGGATATTGAAATGAAATGCAGTCTTATCAGGATATAAAAATGAAATGCAGTCTTATCAAGATATAAAAATGAAATGCAATTAAAAACGAAAGGTAGTCTTATCAGGATATAAAAACGAAATGCAGTCTTAACAGAATATAAAAATGAAATGGAAATAAAAACAAAATGTAGTCTTATCAGGATATAAAAACGAAATGCAGTCTTATCGGGATATAAAAATGAAATGCAATTAAAAACGAAATGCAGTCTTATCAGGATATAAAAATGAAATGCATTCTTATCAGGATATAAAAACAAAATGCAGTCTTATCAGGATATAAAAATGAAATGCATTCTTAACATAATATAAAAATGAAATGCAAATAAAAACGAAATGAAGTCTTATCAGGATATAAAAACGCAGAGCAACAATTCGTTACATAAATGCAGTCTTAATAATGGCAAATAGCCAGTTAACACCCAGGGAATGATTGTGTCTTTCAAGTGGCAATTCACCCAACAATTAAAAATGAAATGTGACTCGAGAAGGGGCAAATTGACTTCCAATAATTTAAATGCATAAGAAGGAAAAACAACTTGTAGTCCAAACAATGTAAGGGCTTGTCAACAAAAGGACAACGCAGTCTCCAATCATCTTCAAATATTAATGAGAAGAGGTAAAAATGTAGAGAACATTTCTATCATTAAAACAAACATGGAGTTAAGTTGTAGGGAGGTATCACTACAGATATTTAAGTTATCCAGCAATAAGTAAAAACACATGGTTAAATTCATCCAAGAACTTATATAAAAATGCAGATTTAAATGTATCCAACGATCTTTAAAAACACAGAGTGAAATTGATCCAACCACTTATATAAAAACACAGATTTAATTTTTTGTGGTTGAGGGTGTTGAAATGCAGGAAATGCGAAACATAGTTTCCATATTACCGAGAACGAATAAGACACAGAGGTGAATAACACGCAGAGACCGAGGCAAGGAGGAGATCAATGCAGAGATGAGAAGGGGCAAACAACTGGAAAACACATCATCTTCTCCTCATCCATGCACATAAAAGTAGGGCATTTGAATCTATCGGTCGTTGTGCACCGAAGTGACGATCGCCGATTTGGCTCCTGGCCGAATGCTCAAGAGTGGACTGAAGAGCTAGGGATGAGGACGAAATAACGCAAATATTCACAATAATCAACAAACCAAAGGGAAATCTCAACAAGAAGGGATCGAAGGCCAAGGGAAACAAGTCAACATCGAGCTTAAGGCTTACATGGAAAATTAAGTTCTTGGTTTAAATGCTAAGTCCATATTTTCATTACCCGATAAAAGTACATAAATAAAAGTGTATAGTGTATTAATAATCTACCATGCAGAAATAAAGGAAGCGTACCATAGCCCGATTCGTCCACTCTGAGTCATTGTCCCGCGCGCTCTATGTTGCTCCCACTTGTCGACTGATGAGACTTCACCCGTACCTCCTAGTCAATGCTAGGGGTACTCTTCTTCCCCCTTAGTTCCCCGAGCCACAAATGGACCACAGACACTAAACCAGAGAATCTGCTAGCTCCCAGTTCGCCTCGCAAGGCTAAGCTACCATGCTTCACCAAGCTGGATATCCCAACATCCATAAGATAAGTCAGTCAAGTCTAAAATTTTGTAGCGTAACTTTACACATAACATAAGAGCTCCATCCTCGTCCTCGTCCTCCCTCCTTTATATAAAGTTTTTAAGTCATTTACTTTCCCAAAATCCCATTTAATTTATTGTTCAATAATTTAATTCATAAAAATCCTCCCCATACATGTGCCACCCATCCCCTTCATTGGACCATAAATTAATTTCATTAATTAATTAATTACTCCTATTTCCCTCACCCACCTAAAAGCATTCCTAGAATCGCTCCTATGTGTCCCGATATTCCCTTACACGTTTTAATGACTTACCCCCTTACTAATTTATTAGTTGAGTTTAATTTAGAAATTTCTTAAATGCTTGATACCTTACTAAGTTAGTCTTTCTTCTTTTTCCTTGTGTTTCCCCTTTCTTTTTATGTTTCCCGGTTTTTCCTAGTTTCCTAATTCTTTTAAATTTCCCTCTTTCCCTTTTTATTTAAAACTCAAATTGGTAGGTGTAGAAAATCAAATTTTTCCCCTTTCCCTTTCTAATTAATAAATTTTTAATTAGCATAAGTGAAAAAACAATTATTTCCCTTTTTCCCCCTTTTTATTTATTTTTATCCCCAAAAGATTTTTATAAATTAATCGAATTTCTTACCCCTTTCTCGTCACATGATTAACGATGATTATCATTATTATTTATTTATTTTTATTTTCAATGTTATATAAATATATATTTTTATTTTTATCACAAGTATCACTTCGACCTAGACTTTAATTTCCTAGGTTGGGCAACATTTTATTAGGGAAATTGTTTTAAATATTTCTCATCACATTATTCATTCTAATGCCATATATGTTTATTAGTTTATTATTTAACAATGTAACATTCCCTTCGGGACACATTAGGTGCTCCAAGGGTTCCACTAGCCTCATTTTGTTTCCCTTGCGCGACGTGCCCTTCAGGACGCAGTACATGCTCCAAGGGTGCCACTCACCTCTTTGCTGACTTGGTAGACATAAAAAATCCTTGGAGTCAATACTCTACCAGGTGATCTTCTGGGAGACTAAGGGCCTCTAAGGAATAAGGCCCCTGTCTTTTTGTGCTACCCTTAGAATCATCGTGAGCAACTTTCGCAGTCGGCCCTCACAACATCGTGGGTCTTCGTGAAATAGGTAATCGTTAACCTACAGTTCGATCCATGGATGGAGTGCTAGTTGGTTGTGGCAGGGCTACTATTCACACCTCTCCCTCAACGTCTCTGGTAGTCGTGAGTGGACCCTCTAATCCACATGTGAGTCTGGTCGGGAAGCTATCGTCAGCCTGCATCATCAACGAATCATGTCATAAATAGTATCCATAATCATATCATCTAATCAAATACAAAAATTTCATATATAAAATAATCAAATCCCCAATAGTCCACTCCCTGAATCGATCCAGAGTACAAGGGGTTTCATCGATGTCTCTCCATCCTCAAGGTCCAAAATCATACACACTCAGGAAAACCATGTCAATATCACATGTCTATGTCATTACAGTAAAATAAAAAGCCATCCATACATAACGCCTCATAATCATAATCCAATGCCCAATAGTATAATAATCTGGATCAGTTGCAAGCAAGTGTCCTCAAAGAATAAGTTAGCTCAGTGTGTGCAAGAGCAATATGTTACAATTAGAATATTCATGACAACCACTCTCTCTTTCATTGTCATCCCTTTCTCTAAATTCATTGTTTACACACACATTTGAAATTAATTACAACATTTAACTTGACATAAATTTAAATACACAAAAACAAAACAAAAATAAACAAAATCAAAGAAAATTACCACAAATATTCTCTTGTCCTAAGGTATTACGTACATTCTCAGGTGTAGGACTATCAATGTGCAACCTATCTAATAAGGTTTCATCCATAGAAATTTCTTGAGCACATTATGCAGTTGATCTATTCACAGACTCGTTTGAAAATCTTCTCTGTCGAGATTGTTGTCGGTCATTCAGAGTCTCAGTCGAAGAAGGAGTTCCTCTTCTTCCTTCTTGGGAGATCCTAGAGCATTTGCGAGGAATGTTTGGAGAATCTTGTGTCGACATCTCTCCTCAATATATATCCTTTGGAAATTCATGAAAATTTAAGCACATGACAAGTACAAGTCAATATCTCCAACATTGACCAACACAAATTATGAATAAATAAAAAACAATAAGACAAAATTAAGAGAAATGTTCTTTATGTTAGACACAATTATAATAGGGTGATTCATAACTCCACTACCCATGTCCATTTCAAATATATTTTGGTTCCTTAATATTAGCACAAATAACCTTGGTAAATCCACTAATAGTACATGGGTCAAAGTTTGGTAACGGAGTAGCGGTTATCTATATGGGCAATGAGATTTTGTGCATCCAATAGGTATGGAGCATAGTCCCTGGAAATAAATGATTAACTTTATGCCATGTTTGGTTGGATGGAAGAAATATGCAATCTACAAAGCAATGACACTAAGTATCAACAGGTCTGTATTACACTTGGAGGGGGCATTAATAGAGAAAATGTATTATATGATTGCAAGTTGTTGGAATTTTGTTTATGAGAGACCTTTTTGTATACTAAGTGTCTGTGATTAGATGATTTGACACTGCTAAACATTCATTTATATGCGGCTATAAAGCGTTGTTTATATGCTTACCAGCCTTCTACCAGTAACCCCATGCATATAGGAGCTGAGAATGGCTTCTAAATCATTTTGGTCGATCCATCATGTCAGAAACTGCGTGAACAACCAGGACTTGGTTGGGTGATTCCAATGCTTGTGTAAATACAAAGGGTAATACATCACCATCTTCAAATAGTATCTTATCCAAAGGTTAATAGAAGCTCATATTCAACTAAATGCTTGTGTAAATACAAAGGGTAATAGATCATTAACAAGGTTCAATGATCTATTAGCTCAAATGCTTGTGTAAATGAGGCTTTGACATAAAATATTGATGTCGTTTATCAGTTTCGCTATCAATGCAAAGCAATTGTTACATATTTTGATGTATCTATTCTAGAGGTTGAGGGAATGACTTCAATGAATATATTTCCTATGTTCTAAAGTTTGTTTCTATTTATAATAGTTTTATAATGGATATCATTGTTTTTGGGTTTCCTAGTAGCCTTGTCACACCTCGATAATCAAACCTTCATAAAGTTTGACTTCTGTAACTTCTTGGAAAATCCAATGCACCAACAATTTTTAAATTTTAGGGGTACCAGGTCATTCAGGTACCAGTCTCACTTGATCCATATGTTAATCCATCAAAACTACTCACATATGGGTTATTTTATGTCTAGGATGGTGAATGACTAGCCAACATGTTGCTCTCCCAACCATTGAGTGGCTGCCTATGGTAAGAGATCATGTAAACTCTTTTATGTAAGTGAAGTTTTTTTGCAGTATGTAAACTCTTTTATGTATATATTAGACTTTATTATCCAAAATGAAGTATTCGTTATAATTATTCCTTTAGTGAAAGTGTCACTACAATTGAAAAACAACACCAAAGTGGGAGACCGGTTCCTTTTTGAGCAGTTTACTATGATAAGAGTATATGGTTTGGAAGAGAATCCATATAAAAAGTGAGTGTTGAATTTGGTTGTTCTAGACATTGAAAAAAGTTAAATTCAGTCAGTTGCTAACTAAAAAGCCAAGCATATTACATTAAATGTTGATCGGATGAATTTCAAGGAAAAACCAAATCTACACAAGTAGGTCACTCATGTCTTACACAAAGATGTGACCAAGACTCATGACATGAAATATTGATGTTGTTTCTCAGTTTCTCTATCAATGCAAAGCGACTATTACAGATTTTGATGTATCTATTTTGGAGGTTGAGGGAATGACTATAGTGAATATACTACCTATGTTTCATTGTTTGTTTTCTATTTGTTGTGATATATTAATGAAGATTTTCCATAACATATTACAATGTAATATGTCATAAAATATTACAATGTAATATGTCATAACATATATTATTGTATAACATATTACATTGTAATATGTTATAACATATTGCAATGTAATTATATGTTATAGTAATATGTTATAACATATTACAATGTAACATGTTTTAACATATTACATTGTAATATGTTTTAACATATTCCAATGTTATAATAATGAATATACTACCTATGTTTCGGTGTATCTGTTCTATAGGTTGAGGGAATGACTTCAGTGACTATACTGCCTATGTTTCAAAGTTTGTTTCTATTTATAATAGTTTTATAATGAATATCATTGTTTTTGGGTTTCCTAGTAGCCTTGTCACACCCTGAGAATCAAGCCTTCATAAAGTTTGACTTCTGCAAGTTCTTGGAAAATACAATGCACCAACAATTTTTAAATTTTAGGGGTACCAGGTCATTCAGGTACCAATCTCACTTGATCCATATGTTAATCCATCAAGAATACTCACATGTAGGTTATTTTAATTCTAGTATGGTGAATGACCAACCAACATGTTGCTCTCCCAACCATTGAGTGGTTGCCTAGCGTAAGAGATCATGTCACCAGTGAAGGTTTTTTTGCAGTATGCAAACTATTTTGTTTCTATATTAGACTTTATTATCCAAAATGAAGTATTCGTTATAATTATTCCTTTAGTAAAACAACCACTACAATTGCAAAACAACACCAAAGTGGGAGACTGGTTCCTTTTTGAGCAGTTTACTATGATAAGAGTCTATGGTTTGGAAGAGAAGCCATATCAAAAGTGAGTGTTGAATTTGGTTTTTCTAGAGACTGAATTTGGTTTTTCTAGAGTCTATGTTTCATTGTTTGTTTTCTATTTGTTGAGTGCTATATTAACGCAGTTTTTTCATAACATATTACAATGTAATATGTTATAACATATATTACTATAACATATTAAACATTGTTATAACATATGCACTTATATTAAAATTGAAACATATGTACAAATATTATACATATAATATACATATGTACATAAATTATCACATATGTACAGATATTATACATATGCACAAATATTAAAATTGAAAACAAACTATAAACTGTAAAATGTAAACTATGAAATGTATTTAAAACTGTTCTTTATTCTAACTTTGTAAATGAGGCTTTGACATGAAATATTGGTCCGTATTTTATCAATCTTGCTATTAATGCAAAGTGACTGTTACATATTTCAGTGTTTCTATTATGGAAGTTGAGAGAATGACTTCAGTGAATATACTGACTATGTTTCAAAGTTTGTTTCTATTTGTTGAGTGCTATATTAATGCAGATTCTTCATAACATATTACAATGTAATATGTTATAGGTGTTCATGATATAAGAGCTAGTTATACCAAAGGTCTGATTTGGATCACATACTTTAAGAGAATGGGTTAATATATCACATATATATAACGATAAGTTTATTAAGAGTCATCTAATTCAAGTAACTTTTATGCCTACTACTTTTCTACCATACTCCTCTTAAATTTTTTATCCTATGTCCAAAATTTGTGTTGCCATGATTGCAAAAGTCTTAAGTCTCAATTATAGTTTTATAATGGATACCATTATTTTTGGGTTTCCTAGTAGCCTTGTCACACTCCGAGAATCAATCGTTCATAAATTTTGACTTCTAGAAGTTCTTGGCAAATAAAATGCACCAACATTTTTTAGATTTGGAAATGATACTCTAATATTACATATGTAAAAATGGATTTATAAATTGAATTCCTGAAGATATGAATTTTTTATAAAATACAAAACATTTGAAATAAAAAGTTGGATAGTTTGAATTTTTTATAAAATACAAAACATTTGAAATGACTATGACTTTGCCACATGGGGGGCAACCATGTGGCCAAGCTGTAGGCGTGCCCACGGGGTTGGATCCCCACATCCAATTCACAACCAATTTTAATAAGATATTATCTATGCACAGAAAAGCACGACATTTGAATCTAAATCTTTAACACCAGAGTGAAAGACAGACGATTCGACTCCTAGTCGACTGCTCAAAGCACAGACTAATCACTTAAATGCTTACTCTATTCCTAATATATGATTTTTAAATGTCTACATCAAATTTAAAAACTTCATATTTGATTGTTAAATGTCTATATCAAATTCACTAAATCCATATTGTTTATAAATTATTTATATCAAATTTACATTTTTAAGTAAATCCATATTTTTTATAAATTTATTGTTTATGTGTATAATTTGAACATATAAACATGCATTTTTTCATATATATATACTCTTTTACCAAAATGTGACAATTGATTCTATTAGATCAAAAGATTATAATGGTGGGGTTTGATAAAAATTCTCAAATTAGAGCTTTTTACAACTCTCAGTTCATATTTTGTTGTAAATTGATTTGTTTTTTTTTTTAAACTTAGTTAAAATAATTCTAGAGAGAGATTTTAGTCAACCAGAACTTAAAAAATTGAGAGACTCTTAGGAACCTAAAAATTCAATAAGGGTGGACGAGTTAGAAATTTTTAAGATAATCTATCAGAAGTACTACTAATAGATTCATCTACTACTCCATTTTGTAATGATATAATAATTGTTATTTATTAATAATTTGCATCTAAAATTTATTACTTAAGAAATTCAATGTTCTCAAAATCATTTGAAATGCAAATTCAATATTATCAAAATGAACATGCAATTTTTTTCTTTATGTTCTTCAAATGGGTATTTTTAGGTTTTTTTTGGGAATAATCACATCAAAATTAAAAATGGTGTTCAAGAAAATGTGTAGATGCAATGTAACTTTTATATTACTCTATTTTGATAAACAATAAAAAATATTGCATAAATCCAAAAAAAACAAAATATAGTCCATGTACTAGTGCAATCCATAGTGCAATCCATGTAGATTTTGAGCATAATTTTTACTTTTAAAATGAATATCCATCACTAAAAAAGTTACTCAATATCTTTACCTATAGGTAAGTACTTAATATCAGTAAACGTTTGAAATAAAAAATTGGAGAGTTTGAATTTTTTTATGAAATTTTTATAAAATACAAAATGTTTGAAATGATTGTGACTTGGCCACAATGGGCCAGACATGTGGCCAAGCCATGGGAATTCCCACGACTTGGCCACAGGGATGGCCCCCTCATGGCCAAGTCACAACCAATTTTAATAATATATTATCTATGCACAAAAAAGAAAAGCATTTGAATCTAAATATTTAACACCAGAGTGAAAGATGGAAGATTCGGCTCCTTCCCGACTGCTCAGGCACAGACTAATATATTTACCTATAATTTGTTTTTAGTTACAGTAAATGTTGTATAATTCATGTACTT
>SNQJ01S0224921.1:0-14738 GCA_010110895.2 Picea sitchensis
GCGGGTCGAGGAACTTGGATTATCAGTGGGTAAAAGGTTCTCTTTTGCCGGAAGGGGGTCTAGTTCGGAAGAAGAGGAGGAGAGCCAGGAAAAGTCATTAATGGACTTCTTTTCCTCAAGAGAAAGTGAAGAATAGAGAGAGGGACAGATTCGACTCAGAATAGAACAATGGCCTTCAGTCAGGGGGAGTGGGTCTGGTCTATCCAGGTGAGCCAGAGAAGGATCCACCTCCATGTAATCAGGGGGGTTTAGGGAAAGATCACTTTCTTCAGAAGAATCAGGAGACAACTTACCCGGACAAGCGCTGCGAAGATGACCAGTCTCCCTGCAGAGATTACAACGGAAAGGGAGCCCCAAATAATCCAGCTTTTGCAGATGTTTACGCCCCCTCCAGACAATCTCCAGCGATTCTGACAGACCTGCAGTGATGTCTATAGCAACCATCACTCTCCCCAAGTTCCTCCTAGGACCCTTGAGTGACTGGGTATCCAGAGAAATGAAGGTTCCCAGGGCGTTTCCGATAGCAGTAAGAGCCTCTTCATTCCAGAGGTACAGAGGAAGGCCTGGGAGAAGTACCCAGAGATGTCTCTGTTGAAAGTATTCCGTGTCCGGGTTGAAGGCTAACCTCCAACGCTTTAACATAATGCTACCTCCTCCGTAGATCCACAAAGAAGTCAGTAGTTTTGAGGCATCATCTGGAGATCTGCAGAGAATACAAAACCAGCCTTTTATGAGGAACTGGATATCAGGTGAGTATCCCAAGAGTGGATACCAGTTGCTCTTTATCCAGTTTGCCAATGGCTGAGGGCTCAGACAGGGATAGGAAAATCGTCCCACTAAAGCACAGGTTGACATCTTACTCGTCAAACTAACAAGTTTGTTTGTATAATTAAATATATTCATGGTATTTTTGTTTTATGAAGGGTTGTTTGATTTTTGGATTGCAAATCAAAATGCTTCAATTAAGACTATTCTTCTCTTTACTTCAATTTAGGTGGAATGGTCCCCAGATGGGGTGTCAACATGTCATCATTATAGCGTGTCTTGTGCGAAGGTGATGGTTCTTAACCCCATGCAATAGGTGGCAGCTCACACAATAAGGAAGTTGGGGGGTTTGTACTTCAGCAGGGATGAAGCGTCATAGTTGTTAATGGAGAGGATCGAGTGGATAGAGGGTATGAGAGCTTGCACAAGTTGGAGACTCGGCTCAAGCCCTCACATAAGGGTGATGTTCATGTCTAGGTCGCGCAATCAGAGCCCGATACATTTGCAGGTGGAGGGCATTTTGGTTCCAATGCAGATAAATAATAAGGAGAAGGCCATGGTTGTTGTTTTGTTGTGGCTCTACTACCTCGGTTGGTCGAGCTCTATTTTCATCATGATCGTGCTTGGCTCTTCAGCGTCTTTGTTTTGCCTTCGCATGGCTCCTTGTGGTCGCAAGCCCCATCCCTCTTATGTTGGTCTATCGCGGGCTCTTAGGGCTATTGTTGTTGTAGTAGATTTTTACCATGATTTTGTGCTTGAGGAATACCAAGAGACCATGATTGCGTTGGAGGTTGAGGTCGGGTTGGTCAGGGAATTTAAGGACGATGAGGATGTTGAGCAACAGGTGGGTGGCTTAATCCCAAACCTGAGCTATACTAGAACTTGGAACTGTTAATATTATGGTAGTTGCGGGAGGTATTTACCCCCACGTGTGAACCTGACGAGAATAGAAGACTCTGGGAAGCAAGAGAAACCCTAATGAGAACTCCGCCGAGAATAGAAGACTCGGGAAGCAAGAGAAACCCTAATGAGTTGGTTATTAACCCTAGAAGCCTTGTCGCTCAAGAAGAAAATTTATTAGGCTATTAGCCTCCAAAAAAAGAAGTCGTGACTGCACTACTAATAATATCGAATGTATTACATACCCGTATGAGAAGTCGGCCCCAACAAACCGGCAGGATTACTATGTTGTATTTCGCTCATTACTTGACGATCTCGTAATTGCGCTTCAGCTTGGTGCGCGACCGGAGTTGGCAAATAAAAGCGCAGTTTTGAGGAGGGTTGCAGTACCAGAAGTGCCAGCCTAGTTTCGCATTGGCGTTGATATCTCTCTTGGCGAATTTGGAACATCCGACGGGCCTTTGTGATGCTATCCTTTGGGGATTGATGTGCTTACCTTTGTTTGGCTATCTAGCCTAGGGTTTGCTTCCTGAGGAATTATCAGTAAAGGTTAAGGTGCTCTGAGGGAGGTTTCTATCATGGGTTATGGGGACGCAGGGTATCATCAATGGTAAAATGAGCACACCATCTTCTATATTCTAACAACAAGTATGGGCCCACACCCCCTTCGGCCTTCTAAACGCCGGAAGGAAACATAACCGCTAGATATTGAGCTCGTTGAGGAACCGCCACTAGGCTACCAGTGTGAGCAGCCTTCCAAAGCACCGCAGCCTAGGGTTACCGCCAGGCGCTATGTTAAACCCTAAACCCTTGTTGAGGCACCTTAAGTGACGATTGACCCAATCTCCCGATAGATCGCTCTAGCTCCATCGCATCTCCCTTGGTACTCTCAGTAGGCCAAGATGTGAAGTTTGGAATTCTGGTCAAATCTAGGGTCTCACCAAGTCAAGCAAGCCATGATCTAATTTATGAGATCCTGAGAACAAGCTAGGATGGAGCCTCTAACTTCAGAGCATGGAAGACAAGGATTGGACCCTCATCCTGCTAAGAATAAAGTGTTGGATATTGTAGAAATGGAAAGATCGTAGCCGAAATAAAGAAGGAGAAGAGAAGGAACCGCAGAACGTTGCGCCTATGGAGAAGTTCAAAGATGTTGACATCAATGCCATGAGTAATTTCAGTGGATTCCATAAAGACCACTTGATACCCCAAGACTCCATCTCACTCATCGAATAATATGTATGATGCCCCAACAAATCTCTTCTCAATCAGAAAAAATTGGACAAGTTATGAGTCCTAAGAATGGTCTGGTGACATGAAGATGAATGATGATCTACAAAGCATAACATCATACTTGTAAGGATCTCCCAGCTAAGAGAATGTCCAACTACAAGCTATTGAAGAGATCACTGAAAGGAATTGGTGAACATAGTACTCAATGGTCTTCCCAAGACATGGGATGCATTTGTTTAAAGCATGAACACAAGGAAGGGGAGTACCCGACATTTGAAGAACTTGGACTTGTTGTGCCTGGGCAAGAATCAAGGATCACGTAAAAAGAGAAACCTCAAAAGAAGTAATGATGATCAAGTTCTCTCACGAAGATTCAAGAACTTCTAAACAAAAGGAAGCTGGTTCAAGGAGGAAGCCAAAAAAAGAGAAAGACATTTCAAATACAATGCTTCAACTGGCCGGCACGGTCACTCAGAACTGTCCCAAGCTAAAGAAAAGGAAGGAGAAACACTAAGCATCGATTGTCAAGAAAGGAACTTGTAAAGAAGACTAAGCAAGATGGAAGAGACCCCTTCTACTAAAAGGTAACAACACTTTCTCTTATTTTCTCTTGCTTGTATCATCTTTGAAAAATATTATCTTGTATATCTATCTCTTGATGACAATGTGTTCCAAGAAGAACTATACCTATGGAAGAACAATAAGATAAGAATGAATATTATTATTAGATAATACTACGAAAGAATGAATTATATCATGTGAAAGCTACTACAATATGCACAAGACTTGGAAAAGCAAAGACGTAGAAGTCAGCAATCGAGAGAAAATTGGTAAAAGAATTATGACATTTTGTAGAAGACAACAAGATGGAAGTTTTGGACTCTGCTAAACAAGAGAACCAATCATATATTGCGTACATAATAAGGATGCGATGGAAGCGTGGACTCTATCATATAATATGTATTATCAATAAGGATACAAATGGAAGCATGGACTCTCACCGACCTAGGAGCCGATTATATGCACTCTTACATGAAGTAAGGATTTAGAGGGAGCTAATCCTATGATCCATTGAAGATGACTTAAATGTATATATCCATGGAAGTAGCCATGAAAAGAAGTACGCATTCAATTTGACTTTAGAAGAATACTTCTTCAAAAAGAAGCCTCAAAAGAGGAAGCTCCAGCATTCCCTGGTTGTCCATCCGTGCATCCAAGGAACCTGAGCTGATGAAGGTAAGAAGTGGAATCTCTAGAACATGGAATCTACAAGAAACCCATGGACCCAAGAGATAATGAAAACATGAAGAAGAACATGAAGATTCCAAGAAAGAAAGAAGAATCGTAACAACCTACCATTCTATCAAGAATCACAAGATTACTCTCAAATTTTGATATGAACTCACCAAGAAATCGCTAAGAACTGAAAGTCGGATGAAGAACAGTGTACTAAAGACTTATGAATGAAATCATCATAGTCCAGTAACCAGAGGTTCTCTCGATGGAGGGAGGAGACTATGATGATTGATTATTCTAGTACACTAGACTTATCTCTATATAGTCATTATTATATTATCCAACATCCATGAGTCGTAATTCTACATCGCATGAATGCAAAGAATGTTCTCCAAGAAATTGAGTAAAAAGCGCATGCAGAGTAATCTCAAGACTTTGAAGCATACCCGAAAGATACCTCAGATGCGAGATAAGAAGAAGACAACTTGATGGAGAACCTCCAGTGAACAACATAAGTGTGGTGAAGATTTCCTATAACATCAAGAGATTACTACCTAAGATCAAATCTCATGATGATATAAGAAGTACCACATGAATATGTTCCAAGCCTCCAACTATGATATACTCTAGTGTTCAAATCTACATGAAGCATTCACAATGTTCCAAACTAAAGTACAAGCATTACATTATCCATGATAAAGTCCATGGAGAAAATAATTCTCTCCAATACATATCTCCATAGATGAGCAGATAAGCATACACCTTGGTAAAGCCCATATTCAAGATGAAAGAATACTCAAGCTAGAGCTCAGGAAATAACTCTTAGCCTAAGGGAAGACTCTCCAAACTAAAAGAAGGTACTAAAACATTTATTTCTTGTCGATTAGAAATAACTCCAGGTTAGGAGGGAGCATTTATCTTGTAATAGTCCGGGGATTGACGACAAGCCTCCTGCTCGGAAAGTAGATTGAGATTTCTGACTATTTCCCATTGTAGTTAACATGGGAGGCGACCGATTGTTGATGTATCATAGACAACCACTTCCCATTATGGGAGTGGTCTAGGACAACCATTCTCTTGGCACACTGTAGTGGTCAAGTAGAATGGTCCACCACGCCGGGCAATCATTCTTTCGAAACTCACAGCCAGAGCAGCTTCAAGAATCACCCATTTGGAGGTTGATGCAGACATACATTCCTCGAGGGCGTAATTCCATTCTTCCGTGATACACTTTGTTTAGTGTCGGAGGAATGGCCCGTGGTGGGGAAATGGTTCCGACGCTTACCCTCGAGGGCGGTATCATTCTCCAAAGACCTTGTTTGGTGCTCCAGGAATGGCCTGTGGTGGGAGTAGTCTAGGCCTCAGCAATCGTGACGCTATTCTCCCAGGCGCACTCCATTCTCTCAAGGTTACACTTGTTTAGTAAGGTCGGAAGAATGGCCCGCTGTGGTGGGGAATAGTCCAGACGGGCCATTCCCTAGGGCATGACTCCCTCCGTGTTACACTTTGTTTAGTGTCGAGGGAATGGCCTAGTGGTAAGGAATGGTCCACATTTCGAAAATGCACTCATTCTCTCCGTGTTACACTTTGTTTAGTGCGCTCCAAGAATGGCCCGTGGTGGGAAATGGTCCAGGTTCGTAAATAAAAAACAATCCTTCTTCCATGGTTGGAGAGAAGAATGGGGCGATAGCCTATTATTGATATTCTAAATTGAGGGCAGACATATTTTTCTTCGTGACCCTCATGCATGTGAGTGAAAGATTGGCCCGTATGATTATTATTGATGTTATATATTGAGGGCGACATTCTTTCTTATCTCACAGATGTGAGGAAAAGATTGGCCCAGATGATCATTGTTGATACTCTATACCGAGGGCGTGACTCTTTCATATCTCACAGACGGAGTGAAAGATTGGCCCGCCGATTCGCTTAAGGATAAATAACATTATTTCTCTATGCGATGAAGACCATCAAAGTGGTAGATGACTTCTTTCAAATCTCACGCATACGAGTGAAAGATTGGCCCATGATACGCTTTTATCATAACATTGTTTCTAAGGATGCCTCGCATGTTTCTAGACTATATGACAAGAGGATGAGGACCATCAGAAAGTGAATGTGTCTCAATCGCTATAACCATACGCTGTTGGATCAAGTAATTCTTTGTGTGTTACTTGATGTAGAAGTTAACCACTAGATTAGAAGTTATGTACCATGAATAGACACGTGTTCTATCCCTTGTTCTAATTGCCTTGAAGACTATCATCGCATTATTGAGATGATCATCGGATGAATGATGAACGAGATTTTCCGGGGACGAAAACGCCTTCGAAGCTTTTACTCCTCTTCAATACCCATGGTGAGAGGATCTTATCCAAAGATCATATCTAACTACCGTGATGAAGTATGGTTTCGAAAGAGATGATGCAACTGATGAGATGGTGATGCTCATGATCTAGTCACGAAGTAGTCTAGATGACTATATTGATGCTACCTGCAATGGTACGTTTGTGCTCAAGTCCATTTACCATAAATACCTCTCTAGCTAGGAAAGAGTGTTAAGACATGGTAGTCGCTGAGGTATTTACCCTAATGCGGTGAACCTCGACGAATAGGAAGACCGGAAGCAAGAGAAACCCCCATGAGTTGGCTAATAACCCTAGAAGCCCTTGTCGGCTCAAGAAGAAAATTTATATTAGTTTATTAGCCAAGAGAAGAAGCTCCACTGCATCAATAATAATATAATCGTAATGTGACACATACCCGTATGGAGAAGTCGGCCCCAACAAACCGGCAGGATTACTATAAATACAGATGCTACCATTTGACAAAGATCCTAATTGCGCTTCCGCTTAAAGACCGAGTTGCGCCTAGTGCGCAAGTCTTGTGGAGGGTTGTAGTTGCAGCTACAGTAGTAGCTAGTTTAAGTATTGGCTTGATATCTCTTGGCTAGGGTTTGGAACATCTCGACGGGCTCTTTAGATGCGCCATCCTTTGGGGATTGATGCGCTTACTTTGTTTGGCTATCTAGCCTAGGGTTTACTTCCGTAGGGAATTCTCGTGTCAAGGTTAAGGTGCTCTGAGGGAGGCTTCGACCTATGGTAGGGTGACTAGGGCATCGCCAATGGTAAACGAAACACACCATCTTCTATTCTAACATGAACCTAAGTTTGATAGTACCTTTGAACTCTATCGGCACACCAAAACCATGGTGGTGGTTCGGCACGCCGCATAATGATAATAATTTTGTCGGGCCATAACCGTGATGGAGACTCTTTTGAGGAGCAGTATCGTTTATCTCTCTGCTGGTGACCGGATAGCAAACGCCTGTCCTCTCAACCTACTATGAATCGATGGGAGAGTCCTTTGTTGAAGTTCCTCACCGGACGTCAGGCGTCCATCTTTTCTCTCAGTTCTTCATGCAAGGAATAAAATATTTCACAAAATTTTCAGTTTCTTTTTATACCAAGTTTTTTATGTCATTGGAAGTCTTATCAGACCTTCTAGACATAGTTGATCACACAAACTTTATATTTTAAGACAAATTATACTTTTCCTAGCCTGGTTTCCCCTCTGGGACAAACAAGTTTTCCAACTCTGCCATGTACACGGTCTCTTCGCATCCGGCACAGCTCTCAGGCATCTACATGTATTATCTTGTCTTCATATTAATATAGCTTTCATTACTTCTTACAAAAAAAAATTAGGGTGGAATGGTACAACTTCACCCTCCACCCTTAATACAATTGTGGTTTCATATAAAGCAAGGTAGTGTTGAAATTTGAAATTATCCCTACATACTTGTCAAAATGACAGATGTGTTTATAACCAGTACGTGGATCCATCATAAACTCAAATCTATTAAGCAACAAGAGGGATCCAATTAAGGTGTAATTTTTTCATTATTTCATTCACATCAAGTTTTACTACCAAAGGTGTGTAATTGTTTTTTTAATTGAGTCGACATTATTTCTTTTATTATTATTGTAATTTTTTTAATTGAATCAACTTTATTTTTTAAAATGGATTGTACAACATAACGCTAATACCCTCAGAACACCAACACCTCAACATCTCCCCATAAATATACTTATACTTTTCTTATTTTTTATGAAAAATTATTTGCTCTTTTATCATATTTAATATTTAACAATTAAAATTTAATGAAAAAATCAAATAACATTTGATATTTTTTAAAACTATAAACATATTTAATTATATAAACAAATCAATCATTCTAATAAACAAGGATACTTTCAAAATTCAACGCTATCTTCTTCTAAAGATAATTATTCTTTATTACAAAATTTCATGGCTATAGCATATTAAATCTTCTTCTAAATATAATTATTCTTTATTCAAGATTTCATGGCTATAGCATATTAAATGAAAAGAGGAACTTGCACGCTTTAAGATAGATTCTTAAAAGCCATATTTAGTAAGGTTATCTGGAGGATAGCTTTACTAAATGGACGGAATTCAGGTCTGTTTATCCAAATTTAGCTTCTTTAATCTGTTGGAATGTCTGGATAGAAAGAAATGAAATGTTGTTTGAAGAAAAAAGTTATTGATTCAGTCAAGTTGTGATTCGCTCAATTGGTGCTATCCACAAATCTGAGGAACCTGTTTTAAAATCTTTGTTGCATTCTTGTTCTATAAATCGGATAGTTGATTTTCCAGTTGCTTGTTTTGATGGAACAACAAAGGCAGATGGACAGTGTTGTGGAGATGGAGGCACAATTAGACTTTCGTCCTCACTGATTCATAAGTGGTACATGAATTGTGGTCCAAGAACAAACACAAAGGCGTAATTACTTGGCGCATGAGCTACCTTATACTTAACAAAACTACTTGCACTCCCTAAGATTCAAATCCTGGGTGATTTAAGGGTTATTATTAACTGGCTGAATGAAAAAAGAAAACTTCGAGTAACCTCTCTTGAAGGATGGAAAAATAGAACTCGATTACTCAAGAACTCTTTCGAAAGCTTTCAAGCCTTCCACATTTATCGAGAATTTAACAAAGAAGTCGATGCATTATCAAAGAAAGCATTACCGAACTGCAGGGTTTCATCTCTCTTCATTTAGGGAAGGAAGGAGGTGAGAGTCATCGCCATATTATCAAAATCTACTAATTTTTTTTGGCTCTCTTACTCACTATTTATGTTTCATGTTTGACTGTTCCTTCGGAACAAGATTTGAGTGATTTAGCACTGAAGGTATTAGTTTTAAAGAAGACAATTGTTTTTGGATAATTTCAAGCTATTTATGGACCGACTTAGCCGATGACACCTTTATCACTTTGTTTTCATTATTTTGTACTTTTATGGATGCAATAATTAATAATTATACTTTAATATAATTTTGAGGAAATTTTCTATCGAAAAAAAAAAAAAAGACTTCTTAAAAACAAAAAAGCTTTAAACTTAAGACCAATTTTTACTTTAATATATTTCAATGTAGTTTGTCAACAAAACGCGTCACTATAATTAATGCAAATCCATAAGAAAACATAAATAAAAATAATATAAAATCCACAAAGGTATATGCAAAACAATGATGAGCACAACTCATGGTCTTATCATTAACACATTTGGCAAAAACTACATCCATAACGTTGTTGTTTCAACTCTAAATATTAAAATGAAAACAAGCAATTGTGTCCCTTATAAACCATGAGAGCTTGACACTATAGCATTATTTAATGCAGCCAAGGGTTAGTTTCTTTTAAATTTATTTTCTAATTGAAGTTTTGTGCAATAGGTTAGTTTTAAATTTATTTTTCTATTAAAGTTTTAAAGTGAAGAAATTATAATTAAAATGAGCAAATGTGTTTTAATTATATATTCATTTTATATTTGTGCTCTTTAATTATATCTATTTTTTTATTTTATTTTTAGAAAAAATTTACTAATTATATTATTATATTATTTTTTTATTTTTTCCAAAATGTTTTTACTAAATTATATTATTATATAATTTACATCTCTAACACATCCGAGAATCCAAATACAAAACATGTCAAAAAGAAAGACTCAAATAAATGCTTTCCTAAAAGCAAAATATGAAAGTGTACAATCCTATAGTCATATCTATCTAAACCATAAGAGGTTGATAGTATGAAAGTGTACAGTACTATAGTCATATCTATCTAAATCATAAGAGGTTGATAGTCTACAGTAATTTTTGTCCTTGCTATGTAAGGAATATAGTGATATAGTGTTTATCTAGAACGTCCAACTCTATTGACTTTACATTACTTATAAAAAATTCAAAAGTTTGATATAGGTTTTTTAAAATATTGACTTTACCATTACTTATAAAAAATTCAAAAGTTTGATATAGGTTTTTTAAAATATGTATTGAAAAGTTTGATATTTACGTTACTTATAAAAAAATTCAAAAGTTCGATATAGGTTTTTTGCTCCGTTTTCCCATCTACTACGTTCTTCCTTCTACTACTCTCCCCACCCACAACCAAGACCAGACGATCGATGGGCACTGGTTCAAAGGCAAAGGTGAAAGGCAAACAGACAGAGCTAGTTACAAAGACGAAGCTAATGACAAACCAATTAAAGGTGCGGGGCAGAGATCGATAGACCAATGATAGGCCCTGGGCATGGATAGCAAGGGTAGGCAATGAATTCCCGTTCATCCAATACCCACTGATACATAGCCAATGGCAATTGGAACCAAACCCACTAGCGATTAAATCAAAAATTGAAGGGGGGTGCAGGCACTCGGAAAGGCACCAACCGAATAAACGCACCCGGCGTCCGATCTCGACTGGGCCGTTTCAATCGTATCTGCTATTAGAAAGCCGATTCAATGTGCCTAAGGATGGAGAAGAGTGTACTCAATCAAGACTGTGTCCAGAAGAGAGAAAGAGAGCAGAACCGGAGCGGGAGGCTCTTATTTATCTCTATATTAATTTGAGGAATACGATGAAAATTTTGATATAGTTTTTTTATATAGGTTTTTTTTAATATGTATAGAAAAGTTTGATATAGTTTTTTTATATAGGTTTTTATCATGTATGAAGTTTGATATAGGTTTTCTTTATATAGTTTTTTAAAATATGTACGAAAAAGTTTGATATAGGTTTTAAATATGTATGAAAAAGTTTTATATATTTTTTAATATGTATTGAAATAAATTTGAAAATTGTTTTTCTCTTTCCTTTTTAAAATAGAATACAATGACTTTAATTTTTCATTGGAGATTGATGTGATAAAATATCTTTGGTTTAAGGGGTATTTGTCAAATAAAAATAAAATAAATTTAGATTTAAATTTTTAAAATAACTACTTATAGAAGGGCATAAGGTGGTTATCAATTGAGAATAAACAAAAATAATTACTATTCAATCTGCTTTAAGCATTAGTTATGGGAAATGTGTTTAAAAACAAAGAAACATGGAATTAAATCATTGGTACATATTTTTCAACTTCTCACAGCTTTAATCATGGATTGGGTGTTTGGGACATGATTAGGAGAGGGGGCCATTCCTCAAGGTCCGACGACAGTTGTCCCCCTCGTGTTCCCTCCTCGAACACTTGGCTCACTCCTCCCTCATTAAACTTCATGCACCCTCAAATTTGTGTGCGCTCTTGCTTGCCAACGTCCTTTCCTTGCTCTTCACTCCACTCGCTCGTCCTCCTCTAGCTCCTTGTACTCTAGCAATGTTTATTGCTAGTTATGGCACTTGAGGTGATGATTGTGGGATCGCTCATGTTTTGTCCCGTGTCTGAGTGTTTCGATGGATTATTTTTTCCCCTTCATTGACTACTCCCCCCTGCTTCTTTCTTGTTTGGCTCTAGTTCCTTTGTGTCTCACCTGGACTCTTGCCTCTCCTGCACCTTCTGCTTCCACCCTACTTCATTTCCTTGTTCGTCTCCCCTCTCCTTCAGATTTTGTGGCTTGTGGGGCTCGCATAGACGCTCACGAGGAGATCGCATGCTCTGCTCACTTAACCATCTCTCTGCAGAAAATTTCTAGTTGCTTACCATGCCCATACCCCTTGAAATTCAGGATGAAATTGACCTTGTTGAAGCAAACATCCGAGTTCTTGGGAATTTTATCTCTAATCATGAGGTAATAGACTCCACTCAGTCCTGGGTACCCGATCCTAGTTCTACAAGGGCTCGAGAGTCCCAATAATTCAAAACTATTAATCTATATTGGCACTTAAAGATGTTCATGGGTCGAGTTCCGATAGAAAGGAACGAAGCTCACTGGGAAATCCTCCTCCATTGGATGATATGAAACTCTAGGTGAAGTTGGTGGACCACAAGCTAAATCTTTTGGCATAAAAGGTGGTTGGATTGGACTTCACCAAATTGGATTTTCCTTAGCCATAGGTCCCTGTAGGTGAAGATTGTCCTCCTCTTATTTAATTTGCTTATGGTTTTTAGTTTAGAATATATTTTTTCAGGATTCCGAGGAGTGGGTGCCCTTACCCCACCTTTGCAGAATACCTGGATGATAAAGACTTGGTTTTAGGACTATCTTTGATTTTGTTATTTTCATTCTATGGTTTTGAGAGAATTATTTGTTTGAAGACTACCAAACTTTGTTGTTGGTTTGGTTTCCTTGGTGGCAAACCAATAGCAAATTTTCTGTACATTTATTTCTGAAGATAATACAATGATGGATACAATTGAAAAAAAATCACAACTTTAAATGAACAATCTACATCTATCCTATATTCATTTATCCATCCGCGTAGAAATTAAAATGTTATCAAATATTTTGTATATGGGTGTTGATTGACATTGTTCTATGCGACTATTATTTCTTCTTATAGATTATGTTGCAATAAATCCAGGGAGTTTGATCCAGTGGATATTGGTGGCCACCCACATGTTTCAACACTGGGAATGGTTCCACATCTTGGTAGTTTTCTACAGCTGGTCCAAACTGGGTTGTTTTGAGGCCCCAAACCACGCTTTTTGGAGCTAAACCCATTACGTGGCTGACTAGACCTTCCAATCCAAGTTGACTGAAAGCACCCCAAAATGACCATGCAAAAGCTACACTCTACGGAGTTGGATGAATAATCCAACCACATCAAATCTACAAACCTTTTGGCATTTCATCTTCCTCAAGTTAGGGGCTTTGGATGTTTAAGGTTTTATCATTGATACTTTATGTTAAAAGGTCTCTTTTCAAACCTTTGTAATCATCTTCTTGTGAATGGAGCATAGTTTCCATACATCTCTCTTCAAGGATAAACTCACTATTCTTAGCTACTTCAGGTGTTTTGCATTATAGCCTTTTGTATTCCATTCATTAATATAATATGAGTTAAACTATATTACTATGTTTATTGCAATATTTTTGTGGGTTTCCATTCCTATATCTCTTCCTTCATTTCGCTCTCAACATAATCCATATCAGTGGTATCGAAAGTACTTTCTTTGTTGTTTCTTTGTGCATGTCCCCAACGAGGTCGGGGTATAAGGAGTTAGGTCTTGATTTGGTTGAACCTTTGCAAGACCATCCTTGAAAACCCCGACAGCCTCCCATGGTGGAAGAAAAAGAGAGATGACAGAGCAGAGATCCCATCAAATTGTTGCTTGAGGAATCCCACATGTACCGCAGGGAACGCTGGGATGATGGATAGTTTCACCCAGATCCTTTGATGGTTGACAATAACAATGGAGGTTTCTTCAACTACCAATCACTTTCGAGGTGTGATGCCCTTCAAGGTACAAGTTGACTTTGATATTCCTTTATTTGAAAGTTGGGATAGATGTCGATGCTTTCGAAAAATGGTTAAATTTGCTAGAGGGTTATTTCTCTATCCAAAAATTTTCCAACGGTGAAAAAATCACCTTCGCACTCCTTAAAGCCCTTCCGCATGTCAGACATTGGTGGGAAACTTACTATGAGCAACATGTTGGAGATGAGTCTGCAATTTTTGGGTCAGAACCCACTTGGGAAACTTTTGTTGATGCCATTAAGGAGCATTACTACCATGTTGGAAACTACGATGACCAGTACATGAGATGGCCAACTTTGTGTCAAGAGAGAGACCAGACGATGTCAGAATACACCAACATCTTCCATACCTTGCGCACAAATCTGGGTATTAAAGACTCTGAATGACACATGGTTTTGAAGTACCGCAATGACCTACATAGGTACATCCAAACAAAGATGGAGTTCCTTGACATCTCCTCACTAGGAGATAAATCCACCTTCGCGAATGGATAATACTAAGAGTTGACTAGGCCATCCATATCCTACTTTGTAGTGTAGGAGCCTCGCCTCAAAATCGAATGAATCCAAGGAAAGGAAGTTTTTTGTCCCTATTTCAAGGAGTTCCAAATATTGATTGGGTTAAGGAAACATGGAAAAAAGAAGGGGTTCACGAACTCTCTTATATATGTGAAAACACCTCATAGTGATTTGGATTTTCATTCAAATCCCCAACCTCCCCTCTCATTCCTTTAGTCTCGTGCTTACCGATATGTTGTCAAGAATCAAGACCGAGCAAAAGTTCAAGCAAAAGAATAAGTGGGATTTCAGTTATACAAACTCACCGAAGCATAAGCATGGTAAAGGTGGCCCTAACTCCCATAAAAAAGGACAAAGAAAGGA
>SNQJ01S0224922.1:0-14660 GCA_010110895.2 Picea sitchensis
ACTCTTCTTTCCTTTTGAATTAGACCTTGATGTACCCCTCTAATTTTTCTTTTTTTTTTGTAGATCGTCCTCTAACCACCATTGCTTCTGTTTTTTACGTTTCTTTACTGGATCTTTTCATCATCTCCTCAGACAACAAATCTCCCACAACAGTTTCATAGCCAATTGCATATGTTTTAAGATAAACCAGATGGTTGTGACCAGATGATCCCAACACTTAGGCAAATGACACAGTAGCATAACCATCTTCTCTTCATCTTCGTACGTTACATCCATACTAGATAATTGACAAATCAGAGTATTGAAAACATTCACGTGATCAACAATTTGGATACCTTCTTTTATCAGCAAGTTATACAACTACTTTTCAAGAATATTATATTCATCAGAGACTTTGACATATATAGACTCTTCAATATGTTATGCAAACATGTTGTTGTCTCCTCTTCAGCGATGTTAAACAACACTTCATCTTCCAGAGACAAACAAATGGTATTGAGGGCTCTTGCATCAAGATCTTCCCAGTACTCGTCTATCATTCTTGTCTGTTTCTTTGTCTTTCAAGCCAATGCCTTTTACAATCCTTGTTGTACAAGTAGATCCTGCATCTTGAGCTTCCATAGCGCAAAGCTATTCTTGTCATTAAATTTCTCCATCTCAAACTTAGAACTTTGCACCTTCGCCATTAGCAAAAACTCCAAAACCACTACTTATAAAACTAAGACTTTTTATAGTCGAGGATTTTTATTATATTTAAGGTTAAACCCCAAAAATATAAAATTTAATTAAAATGTTTAAAAAAAAATTATTAAAAAAACCTTGATTTAAAAAACACCTTCTATTAAAAAAAAGGCAAACTCTTCCACCCTTTTACCTTTCATTATAATAAAAAAGGTCACATTTAAAAAGGTCACGACCATGTCTTATGAATAAGACAAAAAACCTTTAATTTTTTGGTTCGACCTTCATACTATTTTTTTTTCTAAGTAAAAAATGGGAGGATCCTATTTATAATAGAGTTGCAGAGTTACAGAGTCTATTTGTGATGCCAGTTGTCCTTCCTGAACAGGAAACCAAGACAGATGGACATTCTATGCCACTTGTGTTCAAACAAACAAAATTATCAGAGTGTGCTCCTGCCCGAAGGAAACCGGGATGCATAGCCATTAGGTTCAGTCTATATTCTAACAACCTACTTACAACATGACTATGATCTAACTGGGATAAAACCTTGTTCTGAAACAAAAAGAGATTGCTAACTATGAACATCACAAGACCTTTTAACCAGCTGACTCATCCTCTTCCCCATGCCTTCGCCATCCTGCAGAAAACACATAAGCTTGCGCGCACGTAGGGCACTGCCTTTTCGGGAGAGTCCTGGAGTGTGCAGCATACAACATGTCAAGTCGATGGTCGATTTGAACAATACGGAAGATCTGATCATCCAGCATGCTCTGCATTTCAAATATTAGTGCTAGGTACCCCGGGTTGGTGAAAGGAAGCTGGTCCTACCAATTTCCTTCAACAGAGGCCACGGGAAATGGCCCCTGTGCTCCTTTGCCTTCATTTGCTTCATTGGCTTGATGTGCCTGCCGCTTGTTCGGCTGGGTCGCTTCCTCCGAAGATGCACCAGTGGGTGGGTCATTCTTTGGTTTTGCATAGAATGATACCTCTTCCTCAACATAGCAGGTGCTGAATTCCTCTGTCGGGTGAGTTTCTCTTTAACCACTCAGTATTCCCGGAGGCAAAATCTTGTCTTCAGTGCCAAAATCAATGGGAGGATTCCAATTGTCCAGTACTGTGAAAAGAGGGTGATCAGGATAGCTTTGCATTGCCTCTTCCAGGGTGATCTCTTCCACATATGCCATGGGAGGTGTTCGAGGTCTCCCAGACTTCCTATTTCTTCGCGACGATGCCAAGGCCAACGCCTTCTCGAATTTCTTCTACCTCTGCCTGCATGATTCAAATGAGTACCAAGTTGCGCCCCTGCGTGGATTTCCTCGTGCCCTGCACATGTTGAAGAACCTAAAGACGTCTGAAGTTCCCAGCGGATGAATAACCCTGCTCCAGAACTCCGGTGGATCTGCGTTCGGCTCTGTGAAGTTCCAATACCTCTCATTGTTGTCGAGGTGGTTGATAAGGATGAGGATGATGGTGACTGCCTTGGACATTAAGGCTGGCCTCCTAGTGCTCTGGTGCATTGTCCTATTCACTTGTGCGAAGGGCCTCATCTCCTGGTTAATCCTGCTCGGGCTCGTTCCCATTTAAATGTTGAAGGAATGATCGCCAGTGGGTTGTATTAATGGCGCAACCCGACGTTTTCCCGCGTGTCTCGGCTCTGTGATGTGGCACCCCATCCAGGGGTTGTAGATCACTGGTGTTTAAGCTTTGGCACCGATCTGAGATGTTTGAGTCTTCCGAGGTGTGGGCCTCCCAACAGAAGTGTTCGGTCCCCATTTCTACTCCTTCGTTTTCCAGGCAATCTGCTACACTGTTTGCTTCTCTTTTCACGTGGGAGGGTGTGATGCTGAGATTGGTTCTAAGGAGGCTACCAAAATCCTCTAGCAGCCCAGACAATCACCAGCTAGGTGAGATTTTCAATGGATTTCCCCCGTGGAGAATCTTGGTGATTAACTGAATAACTATTTGTGAGTCCCCCTCCAAGATAATCTTGTGATGGTGTCTGTCAGTAGTTGTTTGGAGACCTCACAATAATCCTATTAGCTCTTCCACATTATTTGTTGTTTCCCCTAGGAATCCTGCAACGAGACAAAGGATCTCTCCATTGGAATTTCTGAGTGCTGCTCCATAGCCCGTTGGTCCCGGATTGCCTTTGGAAGCCCCATCAAAGTTTATCTTTATGAAATTGTTGGAGGGGGGGTCCAGATGGTTGGACTACTTTGTTGGTGCTTGGGATTCTTTATTGATGGTCGATTGATTAGATTGGGCTGCCAGCTTTGGAGAATGCAATGTTCCTCTGGGTTGCAATTTAGGTCCTCTATTTTCCAGGATTTACTTCTGATAGTTTCCTTGATTAGTGAAACTATTTTCTCCCAAGTTGTGTCTGGCATGGAGGCTTTGGAGTGAAATATTAGTTTGTTTTTATAAAATACACTGGTGGAAAGTGCCATGTTAGAAACTTGTTACATTAAAGTTTAGAAACAAATTTTCTTTATGTTTAAATTTTTCTCTATATCAAATTTACAAAATCAAAAAAAATTACAAATTTAGAAACAAATTTGCTCTATATCAAATTTACAAAATCGAAAAAAATTATTTGTAATATGTCACTTCAGAAATCCTATTTTGGTCAACAGCTGGATTAATATCATACGATTTTCATTGGACCAATCCCAAAACATATGTTTGAATGATTTTATGGACAACAGACAACGCGATCAACTTAGTTATGGCTCAATTGGATGAACACTGACGACCAAAATAAATATTCAACCTTAATATTTTGTTGGTAAGAGAGTACTGAGTGCAGGTCATAGTTTTGGAAGTTTGATTAATGGACGCTGAACAAATCGGCAATATGCCCATGCGTGTTAAAATATATGAATGACAGAGTTATGTGCACATGCCTACTCAAATATATGAATGAGAGAGTTAAAAGAATAGTCAATATTTGTCATCACCCTTTAAGTCAATTTTCTTGGATTCCTAGGTATGAATGAGAAAGTTACAAGAAATAGAAAATATTTGCACTCGCCTTTCAGTCAATTTTCTTAGAGTCAGGGTAGAGTCTGGGAAATTCAATTTTGTTCGCGATCCTCTGAACCCGTTAGCAGCCTCGTCGTAAGCACGAGCAACCTCCTCTGTGGTATTGAAGGTGTCGAGCAAGACCAGGGAAGCCTTGTTTGGATCGCGAATTTCTGCCGCCCACTTACCCCAAGGCCTTTGCCTGACTCCTCTGTAACATTTCTGTA
Organism: Picea sitchensis; assembly: GCA_010110895.2. NCBI lineage: Eukaryota > Viridiplantae > Streptophyta > Pinopsida > Pinales > Pinaceae > Picea > Picea sitchensis. Next base: position 3,933 of record SNQJ01S0224922.1, read on the forward strand.
ATTTTGTGGACTCCGCTGCCTCGTCTATAGCTTCGTTTATGCTCATTTTCTGCTCATCTCCATGGCCGACACTCCCTTCTGCACTTCCCAAAATTTTTTATCACGGTGGGTTTGGATATCGAATAAGAAGTTGTTGGATCGAATAAGAAGCTCGGTCTCTTCTCCTAAAGACTGAGTAGATCTTTGGTGATGTGGTGCTGCCATGATACAGAGACGAGCTGGGTGCGTAGCAGCAGCATTTCCTGCCCTCTTCCACGCCCCATTCCGTGTAGTGTTGTTGCTTGTGTTGTCCCTCGTCCCTCCTCCTTCCAAATGCTGCTATGAAAAACGAGCAGATAAATTCAACCAAATTCAAAATTATCTGGAGCGCGCCCATCAACCAAATTCGAAATTCAAATTTGAAATTTCAGTTAGCGGGGATAAATTCAAATTTCATGGGATGTCACTTCGCAGGCAGGCCAAGGGTATCGATGATATGGATGTGCTATGGTATGGCATGAGAAATGGACGACCATGCAGCAGCCACCTTACAATCATTGGGTTGCTGCATGGTGGATACTCTTCGCCAATTATGATCTAACTGTATGAGAAGAGACATGTGGTATGATTCATTGAAGTTTGATACTTAAGTAGGTGTCGAACATACCTATCACATCAAGGTTTCGAGATATATATTTATAACGAGTCAATCATATGCTTTAAGAATCCACATGAGTCATGACTACCTCACCAGTTCTATATTGAGAATATAGATTTTGATCGAACGGTCGAAGTTTTTTCATGGACGGTGCATTCCATTAGATGATGATCAAACGACCGAGGTATTTTCATGGACGGTGTATTCTACTCATCATTGACAACGTCGTACATTCACAATAAGAGTACCTATCACATCAAAGTTTCAAGATAGATATTTATAACCAACCTATCATGTGTTTAATATTTCACATGTATTATAGATCAGTTTTGCATTAAGAATACACCATCCATGAAAATACATGACAAGGTAGGCAGAGGAAGCAAAACAAAACATTTTAATAGGGCATAAACAAGTTAAACACTCATGATTTATGTGTAAACCCAATGAAAAAAAAAACCATGGGAAATAATAATAGGCATTCTTATTATTCAAGGAAGAATTGTAATAGTCAATCAAAGGCGATCCTCTACTCTCTTCTCTACACACACGACACTCTAGTATTGAGTCCTTCCCACACACTCACTACACTCTACATTGCACTCTCACCTCTATGGGTATGCTCGTATCTATAGCATCTCTCAAACAATTAGACAAACTGATTATAATAAGATCCATAAGTTACACAAATTGTTAATAGAAGAGTGCATGCATGCACATTTTAAATATAGTTACATGCATGTGCATGTTGGGAAATTCATTGGTATGTTTCCAACAATCTCTACCTTTGACAACAATTTACCTGATATATCATGCCCTTAATTAATTCATCACCTTCTCCACAAGCCAAGAGAAGCCAAACACCATGATAGCTTCTCTAACAAAACTAGTTTCGTAAACATGTATGTTGAATTCACTTTTGTATGGACCTTTTCCAAAACCACTCTACCTTCATCAACAACCTGTCTTACAAAATGGTACTTAAAAGAAATATTATTTTTCTTACTGTGATAAGCTGGATTGCTTGCCAAATGAATAACACTTTTTTCTTACAGTGATAAGCTGGATTGCTTACCAAATGAATAGCACTTTGATTATCGCAAAATACTTTCACTTTGTTCTGCATCCTTCCAAACTCACCCAACAAACCTTTTAACCAAATTGCCTCCTTGCATGCATATGAAACAACCATATACTCTACTCAGTAGTGGATAAAGTGAATACATTTTGAAGCTTTGACATCCAACTAAGATGTCCTCCTCCAAGAGTAAAGACATATCCTGAAGTGGATCTCCTTTTCTCCAAGTCAATTGCAAAATATGAATCTACATAACCAAAAAATGAATCTTTGGAACCATCATAGGTGATAGAATAAGTGCTTGTGCCTCTAAGATATCGAGGCACCCATTTCACTCCTTCCCAATGCTCCTTTTATGGATTTTTCATGTATCAATTGAGAACACCAAGTGCATATGAAATATCTGGTCTAGTACTCACCACCGCATACATCAAACTTCCCACTACATCACCATATGGTACAAGATACATATAATCCTTTTCTTCGTCATTACTAGGACATAAACCTGCAAAAATCTTGAAATGGGAAGCCAAGGGGATCTATACAGGTTTCACATTATTCATATCGAATCTCATAAGTATTTTCTCCATATACTTTTGTTGTGATAACCACAACATATCATTTTTCTTGTCTTTGTATATATCCATTCCAAATATTTGTTTTGTTGCTCGTAGATATTTATATTAAACGCCATAGCCAACTGAGTCTTTAACCTATTGATTTCGACATTTGTTTTCCACAAACATATTTTCAACATATAACACCAAAATAATGAACATGTCATTTCCAACTTTTTAAAGTAAACACAATAATCATATTCACTTCTTGTAAAATTTAGGCTCACCATGAAGGAATCAAACTTCTTGTACCATTGCCTCGGAGGCTGTCTCAGACCATACAATGACTTCTTGATTTTGCAAACAAACCTATTATTGTGATCCTGAAAAAACCCTTCCAGTTGTTCCATATATATATCCTCATCTAAATCTCCATGTAGAAACGTTGTTTTAACATCTAGCTTCTCTAACTCAATATCAAGTAAAGAAACTAGTGCTAACACAACACGAACTGAAAAAAGATTCACAACTGGTGAAAAGATCTCATGAAAATCACTTCCTTCTTTTTGAGAATACCATTTTTCTACCACTCTTTCTTTATACCTTTCAACTTTATCATCAACACCATTTTTTAGTTTGTAGACCCACTTGAAATCGACAACCTTCATGTCCTTTGGAAGTTCTACCAGGTCCCATGTTTTATTTCTCTCTAAGGCATCCATTTCTTCTTTCATATCTTTCTTCCATTGAGCACTTTCAGATACCTTAATTTCTTCCTGAAAACCACTAGGTTCTCCATCAATAGAAACAAAATCCATAGATGAAACATAATCATCATACATTTTAGGAGGATTCTTGACCTGTGTAGATCTCCTTAGATATGGTTGATGCATATCCTCATTTTCCTGGATATTTTATGCATCTGCATCTTCTTCTTCTAGAACTTCTTCATGATGCTCCCTTTCTGACGATGGTTGAGTTTCCAACTGAATTTACTGAACTTTCGGTACATGTTCTTGTCTCCCTTCAACATCTACCAGTTTTGATTTTAAGAGTGAGGATTCATCAAATACTACATCTATGCTTATGATGAGTTTTTAAGAAGTAGGATCCCACAATCTATACCCATTAACTCCATCACCATAACCAACAAAGACATATCTCTTTGATCTAGGATCTAACTTAGAACGTTGATATTTAATAATAAGAGAATAAACATCACAAGCAAATATCCTCATATTTGAATAATCACACGAATGACCTGCCCATACCTCTTCTGGAATGTTACAGTTTATTGCAGTTGATGGTGATCGATTTATCAAATAGCACGCTATAAGATCTTCTTCTGCCCACAATTCCTGCTACAACTTGGCATTACTGAGCATGCTCCTTGCTATCTTTAGGAGAGTCCTATTCATGCGTTCAATAACACCATTTTGCTGAGGAGTATAAACCATGGTCTTATGTCTTTCGATCCCAACTTCCTTGCAATAGTTTTTCAGATTCTATGTATGTGAACTCACCTCCACTATCTGTCCTTAAACACTTGATTGACCATTCAGTGCTCTTTTCAACCAAATCTTTGAATTGCTTAAAAGTATTAAATACATCATCTTTTCTTTGAAGTATATAGACCCAAAACTCTCTAGAGTAATCATCTATAAATGTCACAAAGTATGACGATCCTCCACAAGACACTGTAAGGGATAGTCCCCAAACATCTGAATGAATGTAATCAAGGATACATTTGCTTATATGTCTTCCCGTTTTAAACTTTTGTGTACATTGTTTTCCAAAAATACAATACTTGCAGAAATTCAAATTCAGAAACTTTAAACTTGGAAGTGACTTACGATCAACCAATACCTTACGTACTTTTCTCACTCATATGACCCAAACGATGATACCATAAATAAAAAGAGTCACTTGTATCTTCAAATTCTACCACTGCTTGATTTTCTTATGTCCTTCCTTCAAATTGATAAAGGTTTCGGATCCTCTTTGCATTCATGACTACTAATATGTCATTGGGCACCTTCATTACTCCACCTTGATTTGTACACTTCTAACCATCAGAATATGGAACTCTGAAAGATATCAAGTTATTTATAAGTTTGGGTACATGCCTTACATACTTTAATGTTCTTACTGAACCATCATGCATTTTAATCTGAACACTACCAACTCCAATTATTTTATAAGAAAAATATTTTCCCATAAAAACAACACCATCATCAATAGATTTGTAAGTCGAGAACCAATTTCTATGAAGACACATGTGGCTACACACACCATAATCTAACAACCAATGTTGATATTGATGTGAAACATCACAAGTAGACAATACCTCATCAACTATACCTAAATTAAAACCTGAACTTGTTTCCACTAAATTAGTTTCATTTACTTCTTTTTGGAGTCCTCTTTGGAAGCATTTAATCTTTTGCAACAATCCTTCTTAAGATGCATTGATTTTCTACAGAACCAACATTTTTTCTTACTCTTCTTTCATTTTGAATTAGACCTTGATGTACCCCTCTAATTTTTCTTTTTTTTTTGTAGATCGATCTCTAACCACCATTGCTTCTGTTTTTTAGGTTTCTTTACTGGATCTTTTCATCATCTCCTCAGACAACAAATCTCCCACAACAGTTTCATAGCCAATTGCATATGTTTTAAGATACACCAGATAGTTGTGACCAGATGATCCCAACACTCAGGCAAATGACACAGTAGCATAACCATCTTCTCTTCATCTTCGTACGTTACGTCCATACTAGATAATTGACAAATCAGAGTATTGAAAACATTCATGTGATCAACAATTTGGATACCTTCTTTTATCAGCAAGTTGTACAACTACCTCTTCAATGATATTATAATCATCAGAGACTTTGACATATATAGACTCTTCAGTATGTTATGCAAACCTTTTGTTTTATCCTCTTCAGCGATGTTAAACAACACTTCATCTTCCAGAGACAAACAAATGGTACTGAGCGCTCTTGCATCAAGATCTTCCCAGTACTCGTCTATCATTCTTGTCGGTTTCTTTGTCTTTCAAGCCAATTCCTTTTACAATCCTTGTTGCACAAGTAGATCATGCATCTTGAGCTTCCATAGCGCAAGCTATTCTTTTCATTAAATTTCTCCATCTCAAACTTAGAACTTTGCACTTTCGCCATTAGCAAAAACTCCAAAACCACTACTTATAAAACTAAGACTTTTTATAGTCGAGGATTTTTATTATATTTAAGGTTAAACCCCAAAAATATAAAATTTAATTAAAATGTTTAAAAAAAAATTATTAAAAAAACCTTGATTTAAAAAACACCTTCTATTAAAAAAATAGGCAAACTCTTCCACCCTTTTACCTTTTATTATAATAAAAAAGGTCACGTTTAAAAAGGTTACGACCATGTCTTATGAATAAGACAAAAAACCTTTAATTTTTTGGTTCGACCTTCATACTTTTTTTTTTCTAAGTAAAAAATGGGAGGATCCTATTTATATTAGAGTTGCAGAGTTACAGAGTCTATTTGTGATGCTAGTTGTCCTTCCTGAATAGGAAACCAAGACAGCTGGACATTCTATGCCACTTGTGTTCAAACAAACAAAAATATCAGAGTGTTGTCCTGCCCGAAGGAAACCAGGACGCATAGCCATTAGGTTCAGTCTATATTCTAACAACCTACTTACAACATGACTATGATCTAACTGGGCTAAAACCTTGTTCTGAAACAAAAAGAGATTGCTAACTATGAACATCACAAGACCTTTTAACCAGCTGGCTCATCCTCTTCCCGGTGCCTTCGCCATCCTGCAGGAAACAGATAAGCTTGTGCGCACGTAGGGCACTGCCTTTTCGGGAGAGTCCTGGAGTGTGCAGCATACAGCATGTCAAGTCGATGGTCGATTTGAAAAATACGGAAGATATGATCGTCCAGCATGCTCTGCATTTCAAAGATTAGTGCTAGGTACTCTGGGTTGTTGAAAGGAAGATGGTCCTGCCAATTTCCTTCAACAGAGGCCAAGGGAAATGGCCCCCGTGCTCCTTTGCCTTCATTTGCTTCATTGGCTTGATGTGCCTGCCCCTTGTTCGGCTGAGTCGCTTCCTCCGGATATGCACCAGTGGGTGGGTCGTTCTTTGGTTTTGCACAGAACGATACCTCTTCCTCAACATAGCAGGTGCTGAATTCCTCTGTCGGGTGAGTTTCTCTTTAACCAATCAGTATTCCCGGAGGCGAAATCTTGTCTTCAGTGCCAAAATCAGTGGGAGGATTCCAATTGTTCAGGACTGTGAAAAGAGGGTGCTTAGGATAGCTTTGCATGGCCTCGTCCAGGGTGATCTCTTCCACGTACGCCATGGGAGGCGTTCGAGGTCTCCCAGACTTCCTATTTCTTCGCGAGGACGCCAAGGCCAACGCCTTCTCGAATTTCTTATAGCTCTACCTGCATGATTGAAATGAATACAAAGTTGCGCCCCTGCATGGCTTTCCTCGTGCCTTGGGCATGTTGAAGAACCTAGAGACGTCTGAAGTTCCCAGTGGATGAATAACCCTGCTCCAGAACTCTGGTGGCTCTGCGTTCAGCTCTGTGAAGTTCGAATACCTCTCATTGTTGTCGAGGTGGGTTATAAGGATGAGGATAATGGTGACTGACTTGGACATTAAGGCTGGCCTCCTAGTGCTCTGGTGCGATGTCCTATTCACTTGTGTGAAGGGCCTCGTCTCCTGGTTAATCCTGCTCGGGCTCGTTCCCATTTAAATGTTGAAGGGATGGTCGCCATTGGGTTGTATTAATGGCGCAACCCGGCGTTTGCCCGTGTGTCTTGGCTCTGCGACGTGGCACCCCATACAGGGGTTGTAGATCACCGGTGGCTAAGGTTTGGCACCGATCTCAGATGTCTGAGTCTTTCGAGGTGTGGGCCTCCCAACAGAAGTGTTCGGTCCCCATTTCTACTCCTTCGTTTACCAGGCAATCTGCTACCCTGTTTGCTTCTCTTTTCACGTGGGAGGGTGTGATGCTGAGATTGGTTCTAAGGAGGCTACCAAAATCCTCTAGCAGCCCAGACAATCACCAGCTGGGTGAGATTATCAATGGATTTCCCCCGTGGAGAATCTTGGTGATTAACTGAATAACAATTTGTGAGTCCCCCTCCAAGATAATCTTGTGATGGTGTCTGTCAGTAGCTGTTTGGAGACCTTGCAATAAGCCTATTATCTCTTCCGCATTATTTGTTGTTTCCCCTAGGAATCCTGCAACAAGACAAAGGATCTCTCCATTGGAGTTTCTGAGTGTTGCTCCATAGCCCGTTGGTCCTGGATTGCCTTTGGAAGCCCCATCAAAGTTTATCTTTATGAAATTGTTGGAGGGGGGGTCCAGATGGTTGGAATACTTTGTTGGTGCTTGGGATTCTTTATTGATGGTCGATTGATTAGATTGGGCTGCCATCTTTGGAGAATGCAATGTATCTATGGGTTGCAGTTTAATTCCTCTATTTTCCAGGATTTACTTCTGATAGTTTCCTTGATTAGTGAAACTATTTTCTCCCAAGTTGTGTCTGGTGTGGAGGCTTTGGAGTGAAATATTTGTTTGTTTTTATAAAATACACTGGTGGAAAGTGCCAAGTTAGAAAATTGTTACATTAAAGTTTAGAAACAAATTTTCTTTATGTTTAAATTTTTCTCTATATCAAATTTACAAAATTGAAAAAAATTATCTGTAATATGTCACTTCAGAAATCCTATTTTGGTCAACGGCTGGATTAATATCATACGATTTTCATTGGACCAATCCCAAAACATATGTTTGAACGATTTTATGGACAACAGACAACGTGATCAACTTAGTTATGGCTCAATTGGATGAACACTGAAGACCAAAATAAATATTCAACCTTAATATTTTGTTGGTAAGAGAGTACTGAGTGCAGGTCATAGTTTTGGAAGTTTGATTAATGGACGCTGAACAAATCAGCAATATGCCCATGCGTGTTAAAATATATGAATGATAGAGTTATGTGCACATGCCTACTCAAATATATGAATGAGAGAGTTAAAAGAATAGTCAATATTTTCCATCGCCCTTTAATTCTATTTTCTTGGATTCCTGGGTATGAATGAGAAAGTTACAAGAAATAGACAATATTTGCACTTGCCTTTCAGTCAATTTTCTTAGAGTCAGGGTAGAGTCTGGGAAATTCAGTTTTGCTCGCGATCCTCTGAACCTGTTACCAGCCTCATCGTAAGCATGAGAAACCTCCTCTGCGGTATTGAATGTGCTGAGCCAAACCAGGGAAGCCTTGTTTGGATTGCAAATTTCTGCCGCCCACTTACCCCAAGGCCTTTGCCTGACTCCTCTGTAACGTTTATGTAATTTTGTGGACTCCGCTGCCTCGTCTATAGCTTCGTTTATGCTCATTTTCTGCTCATCTCCATGGCCGACGCTCCCTTATGCACTTCCCAAATTTTTTTATCATGGTGGGTTTGGATATCGAATAAGAAGTTGTTGGATCGAATAAGAAGATCGGTCTCTTCTCCTGCAGACCGAGTAGATATTTGGTGATGTGGTGCTGCCATGATACAGAGACGAGCTGGGTGCATAGCAGCAACATTTCCTGCCCTCTTCCACGCCCCATTTCGTGTAGTGCTACTTCTTGTGTTGTCCCTCATCCCTCCTCCTTCCAAATGCTGCTCTGAAAAACGAGCGGATAAATTCAACCAAATTCAAAAATTATCTGGAGCACGCCTATCAACCAAATTCAAAAATCAAATTTGAAATTTTAGTTAGCGGGGATAAATTCAAATTTCGTGGGATGTCACTTCGCATGCAGGCCAAGGGTATCCATGATATGGATGTGCTATGGTATGGCGTGAGAAATGGACGACCAGGCAGCAGTCGCCTCCCAATCATTGGGCTGCTGCATGGTGGATAGCCTTCGCTGATTATGATCTAACTGTATGGGAGGAGACATGTGGTATGATTTGTTGAAGTTTGGTACTTAAGTAGGTGTCGAACATACCTATCACATCAAGGTTTCGAGATATATATTTATAACGAGTCAATCATATGCTTTAAGAATCCACATGAGTCATGACTACCTCACCAGTTCTGTATTGAGAAGACAGATTTTGATCGAACGACCGAAGTTTTTTCATGGATGGTGCATTCCATTAGATGATGATCAAACGGCCGAGGTATTTTCATAGATGGTGTATTCTACTCATCATTGACAACGTCGCACATTCACAATAAGAGTACCTATCACATCAAAGTTTCAAGATAGATATTTATAAACAACCTATCATGTGTTTAATATTTCACATGTATTATAGATCAGTTTTTCATTGAGAATACACCATCCATGAAAATACATGACAAGGTAGGCCCAGGTATTACATGTTAGGTAGAGGAAGCAAAAAAAAACATTTTAATAGGGCATAAACAAGTTAAACACTCATGATTTATGTGTAAACCCAATGGAAAAAAAAACCATGGGAAATAATAATAGGCATTCTTATTATTCAAGGGAGAATTGTAATAGTCAATCAAAGGCGTACAACCTTCCTCTACTCTCTTCTCTACACACACGACACTCTAGTATTGAGTCCTTCCCACACACTCACTACACTCTACATTTCACTCTCACCTCTATGGGTATGCTCGTATATATAGCATCTCTCAAACAATTAGAAAAACTAATTATAATAAGATCCATAAGTTACACAAATTGTTAATAGAAGAGTGCATGCATGCACATTTTAAATATAGTTACATGCATGTGCATGTTGGGAAATTCATTGGTATGTTTCCAACAATATCTACCTTTGACAACAATTTACCTGATATATCATGCCCTTAATTAATTCATCACCTTATCCACATGCCAAGAGAAGCCAAACACCATGATAGCTTCTCTACCAAAACTAGTTTCGTAAACATGTATGTTAAATTCACTTTTGTATGGACCTTTTCGAAAACCACTCTACCTTCATCAACAACCTGTCTTACAAAATGGTACTTAAAAGAAATATGTTTTTTCTTACTGTGATAAGATGGATTGCTTGCCAAATGAATAACATTTTTTTCTTACTGTGATAAGCTGGATTGCTTGCCAAATGAATAGCACTTTGATTATCACAAAATACTTTCACATTGTTCTGCATCCTTCCAAACTCACCCAACAAACCTTTTAACCAAATTGCCTCCTTGCATGCATATGAAAAAACCATATACTCTCCTCAGTAGTGGATAAATTGAATACATTTTGAAGCTTTGACATCCAACTAAGATGTCCTCCTCCAAGAGTAAAGACATATCCTGAAGTGGATCTCCTTTTTTCCAAGTCGCCTGCAAAATATGAATCTACATAACCGAAAAATGAATCTTTGGAACCATCATAGGTGATAGAATAAGTGCTTGTGCCTCTAAGATATCGAGGCACCCATTTCACT
>SNQJ01S0224923.1:0-10004 GCA_010110895.2 Picea sitchensis
TTATAGGCTAGAAGGAGCTAGGTATTTGGACGAACCCTCGACCATGCATGGTCGGGAGTTTCAGTTAACTCACCCATAGCTTTTGTGTTACGTCGGAAACTTTCCTTTTTTCGTGCTTTTGTCGGTCCACACGGGTTGTTTTGGGTCAACCAGCATGTACACACATGTAGTAATGGAGTAGGGCACGTGGGCCTTTATAAAAGAGGATTTTCAAAGAGTTGTTCAACAGTTCTTTGGCAAAGAAGGGATATGAGATGTCCTGATGCCAGGTAATCTTGTGTGGTGCAATTTAGGGTTATAACAGATGCCCCCTAGTGTGTGAGGTCAGAAGAGAATCTGATGGCCGAAATACATTACCAATCTTTGTTGATGTGCCTAACGATTGATCCCAAGGATCAGGAACTGGGAGGCGCCGTCTGAAAAATAACAAATGTCTCACCGAGGCGGGCATACCCATGCTCGGGATAAAATAGAATCATGGCTACCAATCAAATACACTGTAGATCCATGTCATATAACTATATAAAGAGTAGCCGCGAGCAATACACAACGAAGCTACATCTCAAAATCAAAAAGATATACATATAGAGTACCCGTCTTCTAGAAGCTGATATGGCCTGATGGCTGGAGATGAGATCTTCAGAGCTCGAGAAACAACTTTAAAATCTTCGAAACTTGGGTAGGAGTGTAATATGAGTGTATGAATGCACTACCCAGAGGTCTTCGATGGCTCATCGGTCATGGACTTGATAATCTTGATGATCAGACTGAAGGCTTCAGTGATTTTGAGCAAGGACTTGATTGGATGTTCAGGATGGCTAGGTATGAGGACAAGAGACATATTGCAGAGGGGCTGACTACGGCTTGGTGAAAATCTTCCCTTGGATAATAGAACGACAAATGATGAGACTCGGGCATCATGGTATTAATCATAAGTCTACGAAGCAGGAGGCAACGCAAACTCTCCATATGTTTGGAAGGATAACCAAACGGTGGAGGACACAACTCTATATAGCGAGAAAAATCTTCCTAAGGTCGTACTACATCCCATAGTCTGATGAAAAAATAGACAGATGTGCTTTATCCAAGGGCGATTCATTATGCTGCCAATAAAGAAAATACTTTTCCCTTCCTCTTTTTGAGGTATATTTGATTTATTTTTTGTCCTTTTCAATAGTTTTGAAAAAAGAATAAAGGAATATTATGTTACAAAGGAGGAATGAGTGTTGCAAACATACAAGTTCAAGGCATAAGGGAAAGACTGATATTCAAAATAATGATACTCTGGAAAACTCCTCTGGGGGCCAAGGGTGTTAAAATGCAGAAGCAAACTGTTACTAGGCTGACATAGAAGGTATGCAAACGCGGTTAACAAAACACACAATGGTAACGTCTTTTGATATAAGTTTAATGAGCCCAAAGAAGGTAAGCTCGGTGGTTTTTCATATTTAGAGAGTCTGAAAAAACATAAAAGGAGACTCCATTGGGGTACCTTTTTCGAAGATAGTTTATTCGGTTCGAAAAAGGGTAAACTAGCACCGATTAGACGTCGATTCAAAACCATTTTAACGAGTGTGACAAGGACAAGATCACTCGGCTATTTTTTCATTTTTAAGGAGTCTGAAAAAAGATTAACTATGGACTCTGTCAGGAATGTTCTTCTAGACCAATTTAACGAGTGTGAAAGAATAAGGTCACTCGACAATCTTTTCAATTTTTAGGGAGTCTGAAAAGAGCTTAACTATGGACTCCGTGCGGGTTCCTTTTTCGTAAGTTTAGTCCCTTAGGCCCGAAAAAGGGATAAAATTATACCTGAGAGTACTCTTCTATAGAGCTAAAGTTCTATAGAGTATACCTTTGTTCGTACAGTTGACCGTCTGGACCGAAAAATGGGTAAACTACCGTCGAACAGACGTGACTTCAAATTTCAGTTTAACGAGCGTGAAATGCCACAAGATCGCTCGACAATATTTTCATATTTAGAGGGTCTGAAAAGGGATTAAAAGAAGACCCGTTATATTTTGGGAGTCCTGAGGGTGAGGTCAAGAGCGAAGAAGAATCATGAAAATGAGGATCAAAATCATATTCAGGAAAAACTGCAAGGACTCCCGAGCCTATAGTGTTGTAGGGACAACATGAATACCATAATGTAACCTAGATTTACCTAGGGCATCCATGTTTCGGTAGGCTCTACCACCAAGTTGTGACACTTCTAAAGAAGAAATGATAGCTCTGTGTCACAATATGATGGGATCGATCTTGTGGCAAATGAAAAAGACAACGAGATACAAAAATCAGGGTAGAAACGTAACCTATATGCTCAAGTTGATCGTTGGAAATTTTTTTATGGACTGTCAAAATTTACTCAAAACTCAAAAAAAATGTCCCAATACCCGATCAAATCCCTCCCATATAACTCCTGAATCACTCTAAATGGTTTTTGGTATAAAGAAAATGATAAGGGAGGCCAAAAAAGTGACAAAAAGAGGCCAAAAAGTCTATAACTAGAAGCTGGCAGTTCATTATTACCATTGCTGATTTGGAAATTGACTCTGGAGCCAAAAGACCCCCTTTCATAAAAACGGTGATTCCGGGAGCTACAGTGGATGAAACGAACTTCCTTCTGGACCAAGTAAGTACAAACTCCCCTATCTAGCTATTCAATTCTTTATTTTTGTTTTTTATTTCATTTTTTGGGTGGGCGTCGACCTTTAAAAGGTCGGCCCTAGGTCCACACAGATTGTCTCTGGACAGGCCACGTGTACACTCAGGCAGGGTAAAACCTACCCACGTGTACACGTGACTGTCACCTAGACAGCATGCATGGACCTCCCTTCATAGAAAAAAATAAAAAAAAGTACTCATTCACCCTCCTAAACCTTGTTGTGTTGGCAGGATGTATGTCCAATGGAGGGAAAGGGAGCACGAAGAATTTGGTGAGTTGGTTGTGGGAGATACGAATGTCGTGGCCACGTTAATGCAATGTGGTTTTCTAAAGTTCTTCCTATGTCTGTTTATGCAGGTGCAACTGAGGCTACTGAATGCCTTGGTTTACTATTGGCACCCTGATGCAGAGGCTTTCATGCTAGAGGGGATATAACTGGTGCCCACCACCGAGGATATCTACTTTTTGACTGGCCTCTCAAGGAGAGGGGAACCAGTCAATTTCAGAACGTTTCTGTCAGGGCCGCATAACATAGCGGAACTGATAGCCCTGGACTGTGAGGCTGGGACAAACCATTTGAGCTCCCAGGTGCCCATAAGAAAGATCACTAACCTATCGTTGCAAACGATATTATTGCTCATTGGCTAGATTACCAATTCAATGGCCTTGCATCAGGTGTCCCACGCACAGATGAACTGTGATGTGTAGTGCTTGAATGCAAAATTTTTTGACTGGAGTACCACACTACTGGAGTGTATGAAGAGGCAATTGATAGATTGTCGTTAGCGGACACAGAGGAACTTTGGGTTCAGGACTATTTTGTGTTCGTTCTTTTTCAAGAGAGTTCTGAGATTTAGTCCTCGGGTAGTGGTACGAGGACATCGGGCTTCTTTCCCTACTGTATGTAGATGGGCAATATTATTTCCACGACAAGGTGGTGGAAGGAGCAATGAGTCCTTCGATGATGACTTTTTTGCATGGCTATCACGACAGATCCCTGTGATCGAGGATTACCCATATGTAGGGATAGACTTTTCGAGAGATCCTGAGATACCCGTGCCTCCTGGTGAGGAGTGAGGGGAGATGGGTAAGTCTCCACCTTTGTAGTTTTTTTTGTCGTATATGTAATTTTTATGTCGTTTTTGTTATATATATCATTTTTTTTTATATGCCAGAGTATTTGACGGATATACGTTTGTTGCATGCAGATGTGGGACTAGTGCGACTTGTCGATTATGCAAGGAACAAGCGTTGTCCTCGGTCGAGGGCCACAGATTTCGCTACCGGGGGACCAACAGTAGCAGTAGACCTCCCAGCCGGGGAGGCTGAGAGGGTACTTAGACGAGTTGAGCGGAACTTTACTGCACTCACTCGCACAGTCCCGATGGCAGAGATTGAGGATCTGCCGCCATCCATGCAACCTCATGTAGTGGGGGCACCTCGGACGTGGGTCCGATTGTTTAGGTGTTTAGCCCATGCTGTGGACCAGTATAACAGGGCTCATAGGCCTTGAACCTATTTAGACAGTTTATGTGCCACGAGCACTACTTGTATATATTGTTTGAGGGCATAAGCCCTGTGACTCATTATTGGTCCTATTTTTTAGGCACTTGCATCCATCTATGTACTCTGGTTACTTTATGATATTATATATGTTTTTTTGGTCTTTTGTGTCTTATGGATCACGTGTGAAAAAATGTATTTACATGCTTATGCCAATGTTCTTTCATATGTGTCCAAGATGCCAATCTAAAATTTGATTAGCTAGAGTATCTATAATTTGGTTTAATCTCCTAGGAACATGAAAATATGTAATATAATCAAAGTTTCATTCCAAGAGACGTACCCTAAGGAATCGTTGGTGTAAAGTTAGATCATGGACCCGATACACTCTGTTTAACTGCGACACAACTAGTTGAGCGTTGAGATAGACCCGAAGATGAGAGATACCCAATGACAAAGTGTCACGAAGCCACTCAATAACTACACTGTACTCGATGACATTATTTGTGGTGTCACCTAAGCATATACCTCCGGAGGATAACAACTGGCCTTGAGGTGTAAAGATTACCAAAGCTGCGGAGGCAAGCCTCTAAGTGTGTCGACTAGCACCGTCTACATACCCAATGAACACCTCGGAATCACTTGACATTTTCCATATTGATGAAATATAACATCAATGACACGTCCATAATATTTAAAAGAAACTAAAAAGTAATAGTACAAAGACTATACATATGTTACAAAAAGTTATCCACAGTGACCTGCCTATGAGGAATACTTCTTGAGGTAGAGCCCATTTCTAGGCTCCGCCAAAGCATTCCCTTCGAATTCAAGCAAACGATAGGAACCCTTTTTTAATACCTCTTTTATGATGAAAGGTCTGAACCACATAGGTTTGAATTTTCCTACCCCCAGGGGGTCCTTATCTTGGTCATAGACCAAGACAAGGTTGCCTTCAGAGAAAATCTGAGGACGAATAAACCTATCATATTGACACTTCACCTTATGGTTGTGAGCCTCGTTGGCCAGGGCCGCATCATGATGCTGCTCATTGAGCTGCTCAAGGTATACTAACCGTTCTTCAAGTGGAGAACTGTCTGGCAATAATTGTACTGCCAATTTTAGAGACGGGATCTGACATTCGATGGGAAAGACTGCCTCCAGCCCGTAAATGAGTTGAAAAGGTGAGAAACTGGTTGCAGTCTTAATAGATGTTCGGTAAGTCCATAATGTCGAGTATAACATCAAATGCCAATTCGACTTGGCTAAGTTGATAGTTCGTTGTAGAATGGTCTTAAGAGTTTTGTTTACAGCTTCCGCCTGCCCATTGGCTTGGGGATAGTAGGGTGATGAATTCTCTTGCCGTAACCCAAGCTTTGATGTTAATTTGGTCATCATTTGGTTATGAAAGTGACTGCCATGGTCAGTAACAATCTCTCTCAGGACGCCAAACCTTGCTATGATTTGGTTGAATAAAAAGAGAGATGCAGTCTCTCCATCGTCTTTAAATGTTGGCATAGCTTCCACCCACTTTGTGAAGTAGTCAACAGCTAAAATGATATAGCGATGCCCCCTTGCTGAAGGGGGGTTGCAAGTAGTGTAATCAATCCCCCACTTGGTGAAGGGACCAACTGTGATGACAGGAAACATGGGAGTTGGATGTGCCCTCATCTTTCGAGAGAAGATTTGGCACGGATGACACTTCTTGACCGATTCTATACAATCTTTGATAAGTGTCGGCCAGAAGTAACCTACTCATAGAATCTTTTGGGTTGTCTCCAACCCAGACAAATGACTGCCACAAGCTCTGGTATGGAAATTGTTAAGCATGATAACTGCCTCCTCATGAGTGAGACATTGGCGTAGGATGCAGTCTACACCTCTCCGATACAACATATCATTGAGTATGAGATAATTCTTAGCCTGATGGTGTATACGTCGACACTCATCACGAGAAGAAGAAGTGGGGCACTTCAAATTCTGGAGATAGATAAGTATATCTCTATACCAGGGATCTGAAGATGTGATAAAAAACATATCTTCTCGGATAGGCGATTCTTCAGGCACAACGTCACCTGACTCAACCGAAAGTTCCAAAATAATCTCTACGAAGACCAGTGACTTTTTGGACTTTGCTAAAACGAAGTCTAAGTCAAACTCCTGGAGGATGACCATCCATCTACTGATTTTTCTGCCTATTACACGTCGTGTCAACATGTACTGAAATGGATTCATGACAGCAATGACGGTGGTCTTGCGAAACATAACGTAATGATGGAACCGTTGAACTGCATGAACTGCTGCCAACACAAGTTTTTCGATATGAGAATAATTAAGTTCCGGTCCTACGAGGCCTCAGCTTAGGTAACAGATCACATATTCTGAGAACAAGTCATCTTCCTGAACTAAAACCATGCCAATGGTTGACTCTGCGACAACCAGATATAATAAGAAATCTTTGTTATAGTTAGGTGGTCGTAGCAGAGGGGCAGTTGTGAGGGCATGTTTTAATGCATCGAAAGAGCATTGAGTGGCATCATCCCAGTAAAAGGGGACGTCTTTCTTTAGTAAACAAATAAATCCCTTGGTGATCTGGGCATAGTTGGTGATGAAGCGTCGAAAAACGTTTGCCTTGCCTTGTAGACTCTGAAGTTGAAGGATTGTGCGTGGGGTGGGAAACTAGATTATTGCCTCCACCTTGAGAGGATTGACCATGATCCTTGTTGTTGATACGATGAAACCTAACAAACGTCCCGACGTTACGCAAAAGCTGTACTTGTTTGGATTCAAGCGAATTCGAAAGGAGTAACAACGTTCGAAGATAAGTCTAAGGTGTGCAGGATGATCCGTTCTCTTGCGAGATCACGATGATAAATCATCTAGATAGGCCTCGACTATATGCTTGATATCATGAAAAGAAAAAGACAGGGCCCGCTGGAAGGTGGCTCCAACATTTTTAAGACTAAAAGGCATCTTATGATATGCGAATGTACCCCAAGGACAAATGAAGGTCGTTTTGTGTTGGTCTTCGGGTTTGATTTGGATTTGATTATATCTCGAAAAACCGTCCATGAAAGAAAAGGCTTCACAACTAGCACATTCATCAATAATATGGTCGAATTGACCGGCACAGGATTTGACACCCATTGGGTCAAATGGATAGGATAGATAAAACCTTCCTTTAGCAATTTCTCAACCTCAATCTTGATGACTGCTACTTTCTTAAGATTAACTGGACAAAGATTTTGTCGAATAGGCTTGGCATCGGGATAAGTTATGATTTCATGTTCAACTATTTTTGGATCGATACCTAGCATTTCCTCATAAGACCAAGAAAACATGTCACGAAATTATTTGAAAAGATCTGTTAGATTTGAATCTCTTCGGGGGAGCAATCTGCTCCGACGAAGACATTCTCCACGACGCCAGGGTTTCGAAATATATTGATCGGTACAGTTTCAGCGATAGTTTCCATATTTCCCTTAGCATAAATTTCATGTGTAGCTAAGAGATTAATAGGGCACGACTGATCTCCCATCATGGTCACGGTGAATTATCCTGCTTTGATTCAGCATAACTCTGGGAGAAAATATGATCTGTGATGAAGATCTTCCCAAGGTTTGTCCGAACTAGTCATTGCTTCGATTACTTCTTCGTCAGAAGGCAAGACTAAGTCTAACGAATTAGTGCTAGCGAGAGAAACCTGAGCCCAAATAGGCTCTAGAAGTGGATCTAACTCTTGTGCAGGAGTCATATCAGTTCTAGAGGAAGCTTGCTGAACTAAAGAGTACACTACTTCAACTGCAAACAAGGGCATGGACATGCCCGGGTGCCCTGTCTCATCCATTGTGGCCAATGGGGAAGGAAGTATCTAGGGATCCTTGAAGTAAGTCGTGCGGAACGACGAAACTTGAAAAATATAACCTTATGGTGATTGGATATAAATTTGATGTCGTCGTGAGGGGGTGGGTAATCGAAGGTACCCATAGAGGATGGGCACAAACCAACTCCTACGTTAACGACACCTGGTTGAGGATTATCAATCATCGAGACCGTGGATGCCCCCAAAGTAGGGTCAGGTCTGGAGAAAGACAATTGATCGATGGTCACTATCCAGCCCTCGTGTGGAAACAACAAGACCCAGAAAAATGTAGCAACCATAGCTTGCATAGCATAAGTCCAACTCCTTCCTAACAAGAGGTTATAGTCGAGGGGAGCATCGACTACCTCTACTTCGACACACACGGTCTTCCCTCCTAACTGCATGGGGAAAGAAGGAATGATGCCATGTGGTTGGAATGAACAACTGTAAAAAGCAGTGAGGAGAGTAGGTGATGGAGACAAAACAGGCTGGCCAATGGCCTTCCAACATGCCAATGACATCACACATGTCGAGGCACCCTCATCAACCACTGTGCGGAATATATTTTGAGTAAAATTTTTCGTGGGGTAAGACACTACTATCTGAAACACTACATGGTAAGGCAGCCGAGGTTTTAAGTCGGTTGTATCCAACATGATTGTACTCGGATTGCAAGTCTCGGTAGAGCCTAAAGTGGTTAACAAGGCTTTCCTCTGAGAAGGGAAGCTTTGGAGGACTTCCAAAGAAGACATCACACAGGGGTTTTGTGATAAATCCTCCACCACAGAGTAGTTCTGGGTGGCCCTTGCGTTTGGGTTATGAGAAGCTTTTTTAAATGCACCTTTTGGAATGAGTGTCATTGTTTCTCCCAATGTATTCTCAATCTGTAGAGGAAGAGATGGGAGGTCATCTTCTTTACCCTTCTCAGAAGTTCTTAGTTTACTATAGTCGTGCACTCTAGTTGATATAAAATAATCACCCCTAACCATATATATGTTCGCGGATGCAGGGTTGTTCGGAGGCAGACAGGGTTCTTGGCTGCCTCCTTCTGTGCTTGCAGAGGCTTGAGTTAGATTTTGCCCATGTTGAAATGGATTAGTCAACACCGCATGATGTTGCTACGTGAAAAATTTTTGGGCCTTTGTGAGTCAAGGACATAGATGGGTCAGTTGGTCTTCCGCGCACAAGTTGCATGGATACCTCACCTTCTGTTTTTCAGTGTTGTCCCCGCTAGCATTATCGGTGGGTTTTTTGTCCCCCTTACCCTTATTTCGTTGTTTTTTCTTTCCTTCAGGCTGTTGGGTGGCCTTTGGGTTAGTCGATTGTACTGTATGTACGTCCGACGTTTTGGTAGGGGGAGAAGCCAAAGCAGTAGTTTGGTTGGTCATTGTGTGTTGTATAGATAATTGCTGCAACTGCTTTCTCAATTGCTCAATGGGCTTTGTTTGTGCTGAACCGACAATACCATCAGCATGTGGTCCATCTCTCTGTCTAGTTTTATCCAGTATTGAACATGGCGCATCTGGAAAGATGTTGTATAATAAACCGGACTGGGAATATATGAGCTCAAACTGTTGAGCCCTCATGATGGCGTCTTCTTCGGAGAATACTCCCGATGTCGTGACATCTTTGGATAACGGCGGGATCAAAGACTTAAGGAACCACTCAAGAAGGAATGTGGGTGGGACGGGTACTTTGATTAAGCTCTTTCGATGTCTCCATTCTCAGATGTGATCAGAGATATGGTCTGCTGTTGTCTGTTTGAAATTGGCGAGCAGCTCTGTGCCAGCATCGTATCTCAAAGGTAACTGGAAATGGTTCAGGAAAGCCATCGCCAGTTCCCCAAAAGAAGAGTATCTTGAGCGATCGATCTCAATGCACCATTTCGCGGCACTCCCAATGAGAGTACGTTGAAACAATTGCAACTGTACGGAGTCATCTTTCAATGAGTTAGATGAGCACCAAAGATGAAAG
>SNQJ01S0224924.1:0-14738 GCA_010110895.2 Picea sitchensis
TCTTGGTAAGGGATACTGATTCTTGATCGTAGCCTTGTTCAGTTGACGGTAGTCAATGCAAATCCTCCATGATCCGTCCTTCTTTCGTATGAAAATAACTGGTGCACCCCACGGTGACACACGAGGATGTATCAGTCCCAGGTCCAACAACTCCTTCAGTTGCATTTTCAACTCTTGCAACTCCAGGGTTGACATCCGATAAGGCATTCTTTCTATCGGTTCAGTCCCCAGTTTCAGGTCTATGGTAAACTCCAATTCCCTTTCTAGCGACATCCCAGGTAACTCCTCTGGAAACACATCCACAAACTCCTTCACCACCGGAAAGTGTTCTAGACCTTCTGCCACTCCTTTTTCATTTAGCGCAAGGATTGCATAAAGCTTGCACCCCTTGTGCATACTCTTCCGTAATTGTAAGGAAGAGACAAACCTCAGGGAAACTTCCTGGTTCCGTCCTACAATCACACGTCTCTGTCCTTCATCGTCAACCAAGCTCAACCATTTCGTCTTACATTTGAGTATCGCCTCATGCGATTCCAACCAATCCATACCGATCACGATGTCATAAGATCCTAATATCGTGATGTACAAGTTGACCCTCATGACAAACTCTTTCAGGTTAAGGGCACAGCCCGTAACCTTTCCTCCAACCTTTTGTTTGGCTCCTGAAGCCATCTCCACGAAGCTAAACTCATCTTGTTCGAATGCCTTTACCTTAATCCTTTTTAGCGCTGCACCAGAAATGAAACTCTCAGTAGCACTCGGGTATATCAAAATACTAAGGGTCTGGTCAGCGACAGTACCTGTCGTCTCAAGCACAGTCGACTGGTGCTCTTCCTGGCAGTTATTCACTGCTGCATGAATCCGATGGGCCTTGCCCATATCTCCCACTGTAGTGGGTCCGGCTGATCCGGACGCCCTGGTCCTCTGCACACGACAGTCGTGCTGGTAGTGTGGCTCCACACATGTCCAACACCCCTTCCTCGGCCCCGTAGTCCTAGTACCCGAAGTAGAAGATGACTTCCCACCAGCCTGGAACCCTGGTCTGTTCTGCTGAATGATGCAGGAGCATCGCTAACTCAACAGGCGAGCCAACACATCAAGCGAAAGTTCAGCTGGATAAACAAACCCAAACTTTTGAAAATGATTTGGGATTGTAGCGCAAGTCTTAAATGATCCTTTATGAAGGAGTTCCTTTTGTATGTTGTATCAGACCTCGAGCCATATGCTCTTGTCTGAAGTAGATAGATGGAATTTATTTTAGTTAATGCAGGTAGATAGGATTTTATTTCTAGATTAGACAGCTTAGAGTTCAAGAGGGAAAATTGATATAGACACCCTCCTTTGTACATTGTAACATTAGTCAGATAATTCAGAAGCATTCAGAGAGGAGAGAAAGCAGAGAATTGTATGAAGAACACCCATGTACAGATTTGAATTAATAGAAGAGAGTCTTTGATTCAAATTCATGTCTGGTGTTGTTTCTCTGTGTATGTGGTTTATGTACTCATGAATGTTTGGTTTTTGGTTATGCATTTGCTTTGAATATGCTATGAATGTGATTTCAAGGTTTGAAACTGAAGTCTGAGAAGGGAGGGAATGATTTTCAATTGTTTCTCTATCTAAGCCAGAAGATTCCTTCATAGAGTGCAGTCAAATTTATCCGCAAGGAGTGGGTCGATGAAGGCTCAGTAGTTTAATTGTTGTTCTCATTCACCCAGAAGTCGATTTGGGTCGTTAAAGCCGTACAAGGGAGACGTAGGTTTAAGAAGAAGTCTCAGTTGTGTATCTGAGCAAAAGGGGATAAACGACTGCTGCTGCAGGAAGTGCGCAGAGTCTGAAGGATTCAACACTTGAGAAGTTGTTGAACATTGAGCGCAAGGAGTGCGCATAAATTCCTCTGAAGGAGTCAGAGTGAATAAGCTCAGGAGGTATAGAACAGTTGTGATAGCATTGAAAGGGAGCATAGAAGGTTTGTGTCGAGGAAGGTTTCGAGCAGGGGCTGCAAGCGCAGGTTGGGTGAACAAGTCTCGGCAGAATCACTTTGTCATTTTTAAGAAATCCTTGAAGAGGAGGAGTCGACGGTCAGGATTCGCAGGGGAGATCAGCGAAGTCCCGACAGCCATCAGATTTTAGGGAAGTTGCATAGGGTTTAAGCATTGGCATGCAGGGAAGGAGTCAGAGCTCATCAGAACTCCACTCATCGGAGAATCGGAGTTTCCAGGAACATAGGATTCTCGCAGGGAGAAATCGAGATCCATGATTTTCCGAAGGAACCATAGCCGTAGATCCCGTACTAGGTATGTGTCAGCAATCCGGAGAGTCGGGGTTTCGGTATTCGGGATTTTCCCATGCAAAGGAAACGCTACCATTGAAATCGCGATCCCGCGACATCCGATAGAGTGACAAGGAAAGGGTGACGTGGAGGAGAGTGCCCACGTGTGCATCGGGGTTCGACAGTTCGGAAATCTTGGTGTTGAGAAAATCACGGAGGAGTTGCGAAACTCTGAACTGTGAGGGGTCCCACAGTGATAGCATTTGGTGTTGACAGGTGTCGCCCATATCGAAGATCAGTACTTGGAAGGGTTTGTGACATCGCGCAATAGGAATCGCGAATTCCCGAAACGTGAAATTCAGATTTCCATTGGAGCGGGGACCACAGGCGTCAGAGAAAGAGGACAGGTGGCATCGAAAGTTAGGGATCGGAGATCCCAAAGGTGTGAGTTCTACGATGTTTGAACTCATGAATTATGAAATTCCGATAGGGAATAAGGATCGTGGTCTTGAGGATAGCGGTCGCATGCGAAAGGATAGCCGGGGAGCTAAGGCAGTAGCGAGAGTGCCATCGCAGATCCAGAATCGGGGATCTGCGAGGTGAGGGATTTGTGACCTCGTGTGTACCGATTTATCGACGGGTAAATTTCCGATCAGGGGTAAGCAAGCCGTAGACGAGTGATCATCGGGATCCGGGGATTGGTGAGACCCGATTCCGTGAGCTCAGGACTCGCGATATCGCGAGGTCCGATTTCCCGATTTGAAGAAGGGAGATCACAAAGAAAGTTTGTGGGTATTGAGAACTCCCGTCAGGGGGTTGAAGAGTAATTTTAACTCTTCGGGCCTAGCTAAAGGAAGGTCCTGGTGAGAGCGGACGTGCCGGGTGGGCGTCTGTGCCAAGTGGTATTAGAGCGGGATTAACTCTTTGTTTTCTGTGACAGAGAGAAAAGAGGGAATTTCACCATGCCGCCCAGAAGAGAAAGGAAAACACCTGATCCAGAGGATAGGGATGTGCGAAGAAGAGGTAGGCCGACAGGGAATCCAGAGATGGAAAGGTAGATACGCGATCTCAGAGCGAGATTGGAAGATATGGAAGCAGCGCAGAGACGCGCAACAAATGCTGGAGATCTAAGTGACTCTGAAGGTGAAGCTGAAGCCGAACAACAAGGAGAAGTTGTAGCTGAAGATGCATCCAATGAGCGGTTGATTAAGGCTATCGCTCAGATGAGTTCGAAGACAAAAAATGGACATTCCAACTTATGAAGGAAGTCTGGATGCAGAAGAGATGTTGAATTGGATTAGAGCTCTTGATACCTACTTCGATTATGAGGATATCGAAGAGGATAAAAAGGTAAGGCATGCTGTCATGAAATTGAAAGGACACGTAGCATTATGGTGGGACAAGCTTCAGGTAGATAGACATTCCAAAGGGAAGCAAAAGATCAAAAGTTTGGATCGAATGATTGCAAAGATGAAGGAAAAATTCATCCCAAGGGACTATCAGATCACACTGTTCAGGAGAATGCAGAACCTGAGACAAAAGTTAATGATGGTGAAGGAGTATACCGAGGAATTTTACAAGCTCAATATCAGAGCAGGTCATCGAGAGAGTGATGATGAAAAAGTAGCCAGGTACATGAATGGCTTAAGATACGATATCCAGAATGAATTAAGTATGGCAACTGTCCGAACAGTGGAGGATGCTTACCATATGGCTCTGAAAGCCGAAGAGAAGCTGAGCCATAAGCAAAGTTAGCGAGGCCGAGGCAAGATCCATCCAAGGGGTAAATCAGTTGCCCAAGATAAATTCGAGAATCCCAAGGAGAGTGGAAGAGATCTCAGGGTAGAATGGAAAGAGGTGGAAGTTCTCAGCGAGGCCAGCATGCTGAACAACGAATGCAGCAGGCAGAACAGAGCGGAGGATACGCAGATGTAAATACTTTTCCTCATACCAAAGATAGAGGAAGAGGCAGAGGAGGAATCATCACATGCTACACATGTGGGAAGAATGGGCACAAAGTAGTTGACTGTCCAGATAGGAAGACAGATAAAGGAGAAGCTCACATCGTCGAGGCACAAAGGTGAGCTACTGAAACAGAAGACACAGAAGATGGAAGGTCATTAATGATGCGTAAAGTTCTTGTAACACCTGAGAAGGAGGTGGAGGACACAGCTCAGAGAAGCAGACTGTTCAGAACCGCATGCAAGACCAAAGAGAGGAAATGCAGAGTTATTATGGACAGTGGAAGCACCGACAATCTCATTTCAACCGAGATGGTGGAGAAATTAGAGCTAGAAACGACTGATCACCCGAGTACATACAAAATTTCATGGCTACAGAAGGGACATCAGGTGAGTGTCACTAAACAGTGCTTAGTGGACATTAAAATCGGAGGATAAAATGATAAAATTTTATGTGATGTCATTCCTATGGATTTATGTCATTTACTATTGGGAAGACCATGGCAGTATGATAGAAACGTAATTCATGATGGGAAAATGAATACGTATACCCTGGAGAAGAATGGGAGAACACACATGCTACTTCCGATAAAATATAAGGAGGTAAAACCAGAAGTGAACAATAGGATACTTCTCATGAGTGGGAAGGAACTTCTGGAAGAAGTAAAGAAGAAGGAGGATCCATAATTCTTTGTGGTTAGAAAACCCAGAATCATTTTGACCAGCACAAGAGTGGACGATTTGCCGGAAGAAATTCTGGAACTGTTGGAAGAATCCGTTGATATAGTGGTGGACGAATTACCTCATTCATTGCTGCCAATGAGGAGAATAAGTCATCACATAGACCTTGTACCGAGAGCTAGTTTGTCAAATAAGGATGCGTACAGGTTGATGCCTCGGGAGAACGAGGAGGTTAAGAAACAGGTCCAGGAGTTATTGGACAAAGGATTGGTCAGAGAAAGTTTAAGTCTGTGTGCCATTCCAACGGTACTGAGCCCAAAGAAAGATGGAGGCTAGAGAATGTGTACAGATTCCAGATCCATTAACAAGATTACCATCAGGTATAGGTTCCCATTGCCAAGAATGGATGACTTGATGGACTGTTTAAGTGGGGCTAATTATTTTTCAAAGGTTGATTTGAAAAGCAGATACCATCAAATTCGCATGAGAGAAGGCGATGAATGGAAGACAACCTTCAAAACCAATGAAGGGTTATACGAATGGCTAGTCGTGCCATTTGGCTTGACGAATGTGCCAAGTACATTCATGAGGCTGATGAATGAAGTGCTGAAAGAATTCATTGGTAAGTTTTTCATTGTTTATTTAGATGACATATTGATTTTCAGCAAATCAAGAGAGGAACATCTGAAGCATTTAGCTGCAGTAATGAGAAAGCTACAACAAGAGAAGTTATTGATCAACATGAGGAAATCTTCATTTATGAAGAAAGAACTCATTTACTTGGGTTTTGTCATATCGGAAAATGAATTGAAGATGGATCCAAGTAAAGTGGTTGTAATAAAGAATTGGCCATCACCAAGAAATGTTTTCGAGGTGAGAAGTTTCCATGGACTGGAGAGTTTCTACAGGAAATTCATCCGAAATTTTAGTGGGATTAGCACAGCAACGATGGACACAGTCAAGAAAAGACATAAATCTTTTCATTGGACTGAAGAGGCAGAGAAGAGCTTCAATCTGTTGAAGCGAAAGATCATCGAACAGCCGGTGTTAGTGTTGCCATATTTTCAGAAAGTTTTTCAGGTGAAATGTGATGCAAGTGGCTTTGCCATAGGAGCGGTCTTGAGTCAGGAGGACATACCAATTGCATATTTCAGCGAGAAGCTGGATGAAGCAAAGCTGAAATACTCCATGTATGATAAAGAATTTTATGCCATTATACAGGCATTGAAGAAGTGGAGGCATTACTTGATCCCAAAAGAATTCGTATTGTATAGTGATAATCATGCATTACAGTTTGTAACTCAGCAGGAAAAGTTGAACCAAAAACATGCAAAATGGGTAGAGTATGTGCAGAATTTTACATTTGTAATTAAACACATTTCAGGGACTGCTAACAAAGTAGTTGATGCTTTGAGCAGGAAGTGTTTGTTG
The DNA here is from genome assembly GCA_010110895.2 of Picea sitchensis. Classification (NCBI taxonomy): domain Eukaryota; kingdom Viridiplantae; phylum Streptophyta; class Pinopsida; order Pinales; family Pinaceae; genus Picea; species Picea sitchensis. The sequence goes on from SNQJ01S0224924.1 coordinate 6,346, forward strand.
CTGCAAGAATTTCGAGTCAAGACATTGGGTTTTGAAAACCTTAAAGACATGTATGCAGGTGATGCAGATTTTGTAGAGGCATACGAGGCAACTAAGAATCCAGTTCTCAGAGACAGAAGCCTGTGGATGGATTATATGATTCAGAATGGACTGTTGTTCAGAGGAAACCAGTTATGCATTCCAATTTGCTCCATGAGGGAGAACCTGCTAAAAGAGAAGCACAGTGGTGGATTAGCAGGGCATTTTGGCCACGACAAGACATTCACAAAGTTGAGCGAAGCATACTTCTAGCCGAACATGCGAACAGATGTCAAGAAGTTTGTTGACAGGTGCAGAGTTTGCCAACATTCTAAGGGCAGAAAGCAGAACACAGGTCTTTATCAACCATTACCCATACCAGAAAGGCCATGGGAGGCGATCAACATGGATTTCGTGTTGGGATTGTCGAGGACACAAAGAGGACATGATTCAATCTTTGTAGTAGTTGACAGGTTTTCAAATATGGCACATTTTATTCCATGTCAGAAGACCAGGGATGTAACTCACATCGCAAACTTGGTTTTCAAGGAGGTTGTTAGACTTCATGGACTACCCAGAAGCATTGTATTGGACAGGGATACAAAGTTCATTGGACATTTCTGGAGGACACTCTGGAAGAAGATGGGAACTAACTTGTTGTTTAGTTCAACCTATCATCCTCAGACGGATGGGAAAATGGAGGTTGTAAATAGAAGTCTAGGGGACTTACTCAGAAGCCTAGTGACATAACACCATAGCAGCTGGGATAGTGTGTTGCCACAGGCAGAATTCACGTACAATGATTCGGTGAATCGAAGCACAGGTAAAAGTCCATTTGAGATTGTATATGGCAGACAACTAAGAGGAGTATCTGAGATGAGGGATTCAGAGAAAATAATGACAAAGAGCGCGAGCACTGAAGAATTCACAGAGGCGATGAAAGAACTTTATAGCAGGGTGAAGCAACGATTGCTAGAGTCGAACCACGAATATAAACACAGAGTGGATCAACATCGGAGACAACTTCAATTTGGGTTTGGGGATCTAGTTCTGGCACATCTCAGGAAGGAAAGGTTCCCAAGGGGAACATACAACAAGCTGAAAATGAAGAAAATTGGACCATGCAGAGTCCTGAAGAAACTGGGAGAAAATGCATATGAGATTGAATTGCCGGATGAGATTGGGATATCTCTGACATTCAATGTCTCAGACTTATATCCATGTAAGACTGAGGAATCAGGAGCTGGAAGTGATGAGCAGCCAGAAATTCAGTGGCAGAAGCAGATGCCGATTGCAGAAAGGCCACAAATGGAGCAGATACTTGACAGAAGAGTCAGCAAAAGAACCAGATGGAAGCAATACTTCGAGTATCTGGTGAAATGGAAGAACCACCCAATGGAGGATGCCAGCTGGGAGATAGAAGCAGTCATTCAAAAGCATGGACAGACCGTGCAGGAGCTCATGGACAGGAGCCCATGAAAGTTTTCAAGCCGAGAAGTATGATGCAGGAGCATCGCCAACTCAGCAAGCGAGCCAACACATCAAGCGAAAGTTCAACTGGATAAACAAACCCAAACTTTTGAAAATGCTTTGGGATTGTAGCGCAAGTCTTAAATGATCCTTTATGAAGGAGCACCTTTTGTATGTTGTATCATACCTCGAGCCATACGCTCTTGTCTGAAGTAGATAGACGACATTTATTTTAGTTAATGCAGGTAGATAGGATTTTATTTCCAGATTAGACAACTTAGAGTTCGAGAGGGAAAACGGATATAGACACCCTCCTTTGTACATTGTAACATTATTCAGATAATTCAGAAGCATTCAGAGAGGTGAGCAAGCATAGAATTGTATGAAGAACACCCATATACAGATTTGAGTTAATAGAAGAGAGTCTTTGATTCAAATTCATGTCTGGTGTTGTTTCTCTGTGTATGTGGTTTATGTACTCATGAATGTTTGTTTTCTGGTTATGCATTTGCTTTGAATATGATATGGATGTGATTTCAGGGTTTGAAACTGAAGTCTAAGAAGGGAGGTAATGATTTTCAATTGTTTCTCTATCTGAGCCAGGAGATTCCTGCATAGAGTGCAGTTGAATTCATCCGCAAGGAGTGCGTCGATGAAGGCTCAGTAGTTTAACTGTTGTTCTCATTCACCCAGAAGTTGATTTGGGTCATTAAATCCGTGCAAGGGAGGTGCAGGATGAAGAAGAAGTCTCAGTTGTGTATCTAGGAAAAAGGGGATAAACGACTGTTGCTGCAGGAAGTGCGCAGAGTCTGAAGGATTCAACACTTGAGAAGTTGTTGAACGTTGAGCGCAAGGAGTGCGCATAAATTCCTCTGAAGGAGTCAGAGTGAATAAGCTCAGGAGGTATAGAACCCTTGTGATAGTGTTGAAAGGGAGCATAGAAGGTTCTTGTTGAGGAAGGTTTCGAGCAAGGGCTGCAAGCGCAGACTGGGTGAACAAGTCTCGGTAGAATCACTTAGTCATTTTTAAGAAATCCTTGAAGAGGAGGAGTCGACGGTCAGGATTCACAGGGGAGATCAACGAAGTCCTGACAGCCATCAGATTTTGGGGAAGTTGCACAGGGTTTAAGAATTGGCACGCAGGGAAGGAGTCAGAGCTCATCGAAACTCGACTCATCGGAGAATCGGAGTTTCCAGGAACATAGCATTCTCGCAGGGAGAAATCACGATCCACGATTTTCCGAAGGAACCATAGCCGTAGATCCCAGACTGGGTACGTGTCAGCAATCCAGAGAGTTGGGGTTTCGGTATTCGGGATTTTCTCATGCAAAGGAAATGCTACCATTGAAATCACGATCCCGCGACATCCGATAGCGCGACAAGGAAAGGGTGACGTTGAGGAGAGCGCCTGCATGTGCATCGGGGTTCGGCACTTCAGAGATCTTGGTGTCGAGAAAATCAGGGAGGAGTCGCGAAACTCTGAACTGCGAGGGGTCCCACAGTGATATCATTTGGTGTTGATAGGTGTCGCCCATATCGGAGATCGGGACTTGGAAGGGTCTGTGACATCGCGCAATAGGAATGGCGAATTCCTGAAACGCGAAATTCTGATTTCCATTGGAGCGGGGACAACAGGCGTCAGAGCAAGAGGACATGTGCCATTGGAAGTCAGGGATTGGAGATCCCAAAGGCGTGAGTTCTACGCTGTTTGAAATTGGGAATTCTGAAATTCCGATAGGGAATAAGGACCGTGGTCTTGAGGATAGCGGTCACATGTGAAAGGATAGCCGGGGAGCTAAGGTAGTAGCGAGAGTGCCATCGCAGATCGGGAATCGGGGATCCACGAGGTGAGGGATTTGTGACCTCATGTGTACCGATTTCCCGACAGGTAAATTCCCGATCAGGGGTAAGCAAGCCATAGATGAGTGATCATCGGGATCCGGGGATTGGCAAGACCCAATTCCGTGAGCTCAGGACTCACAATATCGTGAGGTCCGATTTCCCGATTTGAAGATGGGAGATCACAAAGAAAGTCTGTGGGTATTGAGAACTCCCATCAGGGGGTTGAAGAGTAATTTTAACTCTTCGGGCCTAGCTGAAGGAAGGTCCTGGTGAGAGAGGACATGCCGGGCGGGCGTCTGGGCCACTGAACAGGCCTAAAATGCTGTTGTTGTGGGTGACGTTGTTGTTGGTGCTGTGGTCCTCGATAAGGTGTCCGTCGCTGAGGCGACGATCGTCGGGGTGTAGCAAAATTGGATCCCCTCTAGAAGCCACAATATCCTGGCGTATGTCTCGCTGGTGTCTTATGCTGTGGTGTACCAGATGAACCCTGCTCGGCTGGTCTCGCTGGAGTCCTAGTCTGACCCCCACTAATAAGCTCCTCCTCTGCTATGAGGTCCTTTTGGACAACGTCGTGCAATGTTTGAGGCATCAAGATCCTAACCTTTGCACGCAGGCTGTCGTTAAGGCCAAACACGAACCTGTTGACTTTGAGCTTCTCAGTGTTAAGGTGTGGAGCATACCGGAGCAGCTCCATAAAACATGCCTCGTACTTGGGCACCGTACGACCTACCTATCGTAATGCGTTGAACTCATTGAGCTGACTCTCAATGAATTCCTCTGAAAGGTACCTCTCTCGGAACCGTTCCTCAAACAGTTCCCATGACACGTCTTCAACGACCATGTTCAGTTGTGGTAGGAGCGTCTTCCACCATAGAAGAGCGCTCCCCTTCATTTGAAAGATCGCCATGCGGACCTTCATGTTGGAGGTATAATCGCAAAGTGCGAAGCACATTGCCATATTCTCCAACCATGCCTCGGCGACGGTGCCATCCGGGGCACCAAAGAAATCGAGAAATTTAACCTTCTCGATTTCACGGTGAATTCTACCTGTAACGGCCGGTGTGCGCGGTTGAACCTTAGTGGGTGCCGGTGCCCTGGCCTCGTCTCTGTCCAATCGGCTGATCAGAGCCTCAGACATGTGCTGAAAGGATCTCATCATCCCAACAACATCGCCAAACGCTATCTTCTCCTGTCCGAGAACCTGCTCACCTCCCTGGGGGTTAGACCCCTTAGGCGTGGATGCTACTGGAGGCGTCACACCTCCTCCCCAAGCACCCCATCGTCTGCCTCCGCGACGTCCTCTAACCATGATTACCTGCATGCACACAATCAACTCGATCAACAACAGTATACTCAATCAAATCATGTCATGGAAGCCGTAGCGAATCCCAAGTCGCAGGTTGAACCGGCTTTGATACCATATGTAACAAACCTCCTTTTCGTTACGACAACAACTCTTTAACAGGTGCAATTTTTTTATTTTTTTTTGTTTAAGGTGTGTGCGTGCATGTAAAAAGGAACAGACACAGTGGACTCAGGGCGCCTCCCGACGACTATCAGGACGCAACCACGGTGAACACAACAAGATGACGTAAAGTGCACCACAAGTAACAGCATACATTAACGACCATAGACATAAGGCGCACAACAGGTAACTGCAAGCATTAATGACATACTGGGTTATGCACAGTACAAACATAGAAGGAAGAATCCATAGTAGTAGATTTTACTATTTCTACACAGGAAAGAAGGGCGTTTAATCTTAGTTCTCTGCTCCAGAGAGAGAGAAGGTCATATAGGCTCCTGGCCGACTGCTCAGGCAGAAACTAGTAATCTCCATTAGGTGTGTCACAAGAGTGGAAACCCTGCCTTTAAAGGGCCCGAGACTCTTGATACGGCACTGGATTCCTTACACAGAAATAATCACACACAGAGACTTATATCTGAGGCTACATGGAGGGGTCTACATCCCGCCCGACACACATAGACCAGACAACTAAAGATTACACACAAGTACATCAATAATTAAATGAACAACCACATCTTCTACGGCAGGCGCAGGTCCGCGGGACTCTGGTAACAACCAATCATTATTACGACAGGGAATTTATCTAAGACTCAAATGACATTAGTTACAAAATGACATTAGTTACAGACCAAAGACTCCATTTAATTTCTAAGTTTGATGAGTTACCATCCCAACCTTAAATTAAGGTACATTTAATTAATTTCAATCCCCCTCCTTCTGAAACAAGAAAATGATTGTTCTTAGGTTCCATAACCTTACCCTTCTATGTTATCAATAACAAGAAAATTACAATAGCGTTATCATAAAACAACCTCATCATTACCTTTATATAACACTAACATTGCAATTAACTTAACAAATACCTTACAGTTTATTATTATCAATAACATTGGAACTACAATAACATGACCCAAATTTAACCATATCATCACCTCTTATCTGACAACAACGTTGCAATTACGATAACAAGGAAATTACATTTTAATTGAAATCAACAACACTGAAACTACTATACCATGACCCTAAATAACCATATCATCATTATCATCATTTTTATGTTCCAATGACATTGCAATTTAAAACCCAAGGATCTTACATTTAATTTGGTCATGAATAATAATGAAATTTGGATAATACTTCCATACCATAACTATATCCTTACTTGATATTACAATGATATTGCAATTTAAAACGACAATGTCCATCATGGTAAATAACATAATTTGATAACCCTTATTGGTCATAAATAACATCATATTTTGATAACCCTGTTATAACTAAACTATATCCCTATTGTGATATTAAATGACATCGCAATTTAAAAAAAACAAAGACCTTACTTTTTATCTGATATCGACCCCTGACATTGCATTTATTTTTATCGCCTAAACCTAACCTTATCATTACTTCCAAGTTATAATAATATTTCTGTGGAATAAACAGGATACCTTTACACTGATAGTACGACAAATGAAAATATCAAGGTCCTTACCTTTACTTGTTACAGCATCAGCATAAAATAATTACCTGACTCACAACTAAAAGATTCAATGACTACGCCCTTACTTAGCGTGAAAACCGGATTTTTGTCACCCTACACTACGCCTTAAACACTTGAAGTTGCCAGTGGCAATTAAAGAAGAGAGCAGCAGGGAGAGCCTTCCAGAGGCCAAGCAGGCCACTGAAGCGTGCATGCCCGAGATACGCTAGGGTTTTAAAGCTGGAAAAATCTTATATCAGTCGACCTAGTAAAACACATTTTTTCCAGAAATCAACTCTGCCAAAGTTAACAGTGCTACAGGGAGAAGGTAAGGCACTGTAAGAAAAGGGATCCGCGCTAGAGCAGCCGGACACACAGGTTACTATCTTGTCAAGCTCGGTGAAGCCACCAAGATCGCACCACCATCGTAGCTAGATAGCGCAACAACCATTCAAGTCAACGTGATAAGAGATTTTATGTACAATGGATCGACTACAACAAAGACAAAAGTTTGTTTGGAGAGTTACAGTCTCATAAAGGAATCCATCGAAGAAGCAAGGGTTACTTCCAGGACAATAAAAATTTAACCTATCTGCCGACTCACTAACCACATTAACCCGCGATCCCCTCTCTCTGCCAGTGTTATATGTAAAGGCAGTAAGGTTGGATGCAAACCTATCGTTAGCTCAGAGTAAAAAGGGTAGACCCCGATAGAGGAGGAGCATGGAGGTTCTATAGTTGCAACAGGCAGAGCATTCACGCTCAAGCCAGTAGACAAAGAATAGGTCGTAACCTTGAGGAACACAGTCCACTAAAGACGCCCATCGAAATACTAAACAAAGTCATAATGAATGCCCAAAATGAAAACAACAACGCAATCACTAACCTCACGAAATCACAAATTAAGGTCGCTGTCAAGGGAAAATCGCCAGAGAAGGGTTACCCCAACGCGCAGAAATCAGCAAGACGTTGAAAGGAAGTTACCACAGTAAACGTAAATAAAAAATCAATACCCAGCAATAAGTCGGGATTCAGGATAAAAAGGGAAGGTGAATCCGTGGCTATTAAGTGAATGAAGATATACAAAGGAAAATAAACGCAGACCCACACTATGATTGATGATGCTAACTAAGGGAAATACCATCTAACAAAAATGCAGAGGGTAAGGCCGTCTCAATATCAATTTACCCAATCCCAAACCAGAAACCTTTCTCAGTGCTTCCTTACAATCGAAAATTCCCAAGGGGGTTTCTTCCGTAACCGGCTTGCAAGGCCGACTGCCAGATCTAGATTTTGTCCAAAAAAGAAATCATGAAAATGGGACAGAACAAATTTCAGAACCATTGTACGAAGGAAAAGCCAAGGATGAAATGGCCAACGAATTTCCCCATTTCCCCAATAGGAACAATTAATTTATTTTTTTTATAAAAAGACCAGCGGTAAATACTTTATTAACAAAGGTGAGTAGCAGCCGTAAAAATTTTCATAATCACGCCAATAACGGAGGTAGGTAATTTGATCAACGAGGGTAAGTCGTAAGGCATTCTAATATACTAAAATACAAATCACACCTTTGCCTTATCGCCTGCCCTTGTGTGTCTTCCGCGTGCTCCATCCCTCTCCTGCTTGCCGACCGTAGAGACTACACTGGTACCTCCCAGCCAATCGCTAGGGGTACTCTGCTTCCCCCTTAGCCCCCCGAGCCGAAAAGGGGCCACACAAATCCAGAAGGTATGCCTAGCTTCCCAGCTCACCTCCAAGGCTGAGCTACCACTCCAATACAAGCTGAGAAATTCCCAACTCCTCACAAGCAATCAGTCCAGTCACAAATCGGCAGCATAACGATACCTAACAGCCCATCCATTCTTCCTCCTCTTCCCTTTATTTTATAGAGTTTTGAGACCCCTCCTTGCCCTAAATCACATTTAATTTAAGTTTTAATGAAAACCCTCTAAAAATTATCTGTCTTACAAGTGTCACTCATCCCCCATGTTTCTCCAAAATTATTTTCTTTAACTTATTAATTGTCTATGTTTCATTTATTACTTAATTTCCC